>VCJN01000521.1:0-16426 GCA_006384855.1 Tetraselmis striata | reverse complement strand
CCAATAAGCGGTGGCCTGGATTTTTACTGGGAATGGGAAATTTTTCCAGCTATGGCGTCGGGCCCTCCCTCACATTGCCCTTTTTTTTGTTGCACATGTATCGCACTCCCGACGAAATGCTTTGCTCCGCGGGTTGGGCCTTGCCCCAACTCGCATTACTCGAATGGGCCGACGCCCAAACGGGTAGGGCGGACCTTTCGTGGTCAGTGCCGGGTATTTTGATGGCAGTGTTTTAGACGGTGATCCAACAGTGTTGAAATTCCGTCACTAGCCTTCAATTAGTCTTGCGAAATGCTTCGGCAATATTTGCTTGATGACTATAACGGAGCGTCGCCTACCCAGGGCTTTCCCGTGACTGGATTGCTGCCTAAACGGCCGTCGTAGAGACGCTGCAAGGGTTTCACTGGTGCCAGTCCTGTCCCGGGGCGAAAAAACAAAAAAGCGGTGGCATGAGAGGGTACCCATGCCCGTGCCGTACTCGGTACTGGTACTCGTACAGGCACAGGAATTCCTCATAAAAAATAATATAATCCAAGCAATCTTTAAATAATAAAAATGAATTAAATTGATTGCTGTGTGGTAGCGGTACCGGTACCGTGGTCATGCTGTTATCCTTTTTAAAAACTTGTAAAAGTAAAGTAAAGTTCGCCCCGGGACATCGGGCCGAAGCCGCCCCAGCACTTGACCTCGTGCGCCAACTGCAGTTCGTACCGGTAGGTCTGCATAGCCCGTAGACCATTGCCTCATTCGAACCCCGAAGGGCTAATGCAATCAACCGGGTAAACCCGGGACACGCCGGGCCGATATTGCCGAAATGCATCGGCGAGGAATCGAACCCGGGTCTCTCGCATACGAGACGACCGCACTACCGAGCGGACAAGGGATGTACCTTGTGTTGCTACGGATTCAGTCACCAACGCTGCCCGCACTAATAGCATTGACATTTCTACAGAAGTCCTTAAACACATGGCGAGCTACAAACAGAAAATATAACAACAACTACGAAAGGTTGCCAGCAAAAGACATACTAACATATGCCCGTAATAATAGGATTCTGCGTCACATTCGCCATAGTATGTAGGGATTGTCTGTGACATACCGGCACCCTTGAATCAAGCCGGTACCGTGTACTGCATACCGGTGTGACTTACAAAAGGCCAATAACATTTTCCACCGTTGAAAGCATGAAAGCATATAGATAGGCTATCAACGCTACACGCTTAAAAGCGGCCCGCATCCCGCACGAGGCGGCATGGAGGAGTGATGCGCGCCCGGTTCAGAGTTCGGGCCACACGTGCACGTGTGTGCGAGGGCAATCCACGGACGCGTTGTGCAACTTCGGCAACGGGATGGCGGACGAATCTACGTTGTCTGATGAGGCAATGTGCACGCTCTCGACTTCTCGAACCGCCACCAAGCTCATGACCCCGAGGAAATCTCCAGCAAGTAAGGGATCCTGGTGAGCCCGGGTGGTGCACCGAGTGCCCCACGATATGAAAGAACGCCCCGATCCACGGCTGCGACAGCGCGGCCGCATTGTGTGGCGCACCCCCCTGCTCACCGCACCCAATGTGCCGAAGACCATGCCCGTGTACTCCAACATATCCAGAATGTCTCGAAATGGGCCCGTCTGTCCAAGCTCCATATGGTGCTACGCCGCATCCAGGACTGCTATTAGCCCCGGCCCGTTGCGTGTCGCCGAATAACATGGTGCAAAACCAAACACCCGACAGCGACCTCGCGCAGCTCCTAGGGCGTCATATCACCGTCCTCGCAGTGCGGGTAGTCACCGTCCAGTAGTCCACATGCTCGACGCCGCGTCGAGTTGTCCGAACAAGGTCCGTTCCATGCAAGTGACAGGGAGATATCCCGCCTCATTCCGAGGCCGAGAGCTGTTGGCTTGGTCTTAGAAAGCTGCCAGCTCCTTCTGGGAGCCCAACGCAGCCTCCGCCTCCCGCGCCATCACCCGGGCGTCCGCATCGCTGAAGTGACCATCGGTAGCCGCCTGAAGGCAACCCCACGCCTCGCGCATCGCCGCGGCGTGGCTGGCTATCCCACTCGCATCGTTGAGAAAGTGATCATCCTGGCGGGCGGAAGAAGTTGCATTGAGGCGGCCGCGGCCAAGTACGGACTTAACATGTGGGTGAGTCCAAGAAACAAGGGAAGGTGGTGTTGGTGTTGGAGGTCCTACTTATTAGAGAGAAACTCGGGAGGATGTCGTTCATGCAGCCGATGAAGGCGGGGTCACATACGGTAGCCATGCGGCGGATGCCATCACCCTTCAACCGAGCGGGGAGGTGAAGTCTACTACGCACTATGGCCAGTGCATCCTCGCTCAAAATAGCCGCCGCCGCCGCCGCCGCCGTGAGGCTAGGCTCAGTCGTCGCCTGGGTTGAACATGGGCTCTGCCAAGAAATCGGTGACCACCGGATCGGTGTCGGTGTTGTACATGCATGGATCAAAATAGACCCCTAGCACCCGCTCGACCGCCGCAAGGACAGTGGCATCCACCGCCTCCGCGAAGGCCTCCAACTCGGTCGGGAGGCAATGGCGCCGGAGCCAATACCCCGCCCTATATGATGCATGAAATGCTTGAGCAGGGCCGACGCGTGGTGATGCAGGACATGGGTGTACCTACGGCTGGGCTTGGCATACAGGAGCTTGCTCAGGCTGGCGTCCACCTCCTCTTGTAGCTCCTGCCGTGCCGTGCATTTAGGCCTTCACATGCCCTCGAACCCCACGGCCGGTACCCTTTATATCATACCGGTACTGTACCCGTGAAGGCGTTACCAGTACGACACGTCCCAGTACCTGTGAGGGGTCGGAAGGGTACAGTTAAGGAGAAGCTGCTGGTACAGGTGTATACAGCGACTACGACAGTACCGCCGCCTGTTTGTAGTGCGCATTTGTGAAAGCCCATATGTAACAAATCAACGACAGTACCGCCAGGTGCTCGTACCCTTCCGCCGACCAAATCCCGGTACTATAGCGCCATAGACGCAGAGTAGTTGCCATAGTAGCCTCCCCCTGGTACCGCAGTAATATGTCGCCACCCGGGAACCGCCGTTTCGGTACCTGTGCCAACATAAACATCTAGCGCTAAATTGTGATAGCTACTAAATCATATCGTCCCTATATATCAGAAATAGTCGCTAGGCGGGGTACGATTGCGGGGTACGCTACGATGCTGCTGTCATCGTTGTCGTCGTGAAATGAAGAACTGTTGAAGAACTGTATACGAGGATTACCCTGTAGTCGTTTTTAACAATCTTCAGGAATTGCGGAGTTGTACTGCTGTGAAAAACCTCATCCACTGCGACTGGTACTCGTGCGGGCACGATAGTCTGATTTTATACTAAATCTTGGCTGGCAGTTTCATCCACGCTACTGGTGCGAGTTAGGTTGAATATCTACTTAATAGGTCGTAGACGAGACGAAAAAGGGCCGACGGCAGTAGATGAGAGACCAGGCATCTGGCCGGGCTCGTCGTGATGAGGGCAGGCGGGCAGCGGGGTGCCCTCGGAGACAAGCGGCGCTACGCGATGATTATGAGGTTAATATCTCGATACACGCGATGGTGTGCGATATGGAGATGCATGATGGCGGCGCTTTAGTCGCTACTACCCTGTAGCGTTTAAACTAGCGTTTATACTGCTGTTAAAGTGAGTGGACAGCGGCAGCCGGGAGGCGGGGCCGGCATGATAGAGCGCGATGATGGCAATATATATATATGGCATCCCGCACGTATCGTACGGGCACGGGTACCAATACTCATTATATGCACCATGTACGGCTCCGAAGTATCGTAATAGCCCCTACATATTGCATGGCTTGGACCACATGGACAATGTGCGTATGCGGACTACTTCAGTGAACTATGATATGTGCAATGATATGCGGAGGTTTGCATGCGTAAGTTGACTGAGATGGGAGTCCGTGTTCATGTCGAATGTTGATGAAGAAGCATTAAGCCCCCTTGAAGCATGAGTTGACGATCATGCCAATGTGGAGAAACTGCGTTATGAAGAGGGTTGCGTCGACCCGAGCGAGCGCGTTATGCCGCCGGGTAGTGAGTTATGAGGCGAGCTCGTCGATGGGAGAACATCATGATGCGCCAACTACCTACTTAGATGTTAGGGTTACCACTATAACCTTGTCTGCATACTCGTACCCATCATACTCGTAAACACATGCATGCTCGTATATGCTCATACATGTACTACTTGTCATCTGCTCATTGCCCGCACGCCACATGTACATGTTACACGTCTTACCGACGTACGGCCACATTATTACGCTCGCATGCTTCTACCAATGCCCGAGGTTGTCTGCAGCAATCCCCGATGACTTCAAGATCAGATCGCATCTCCAAGCCTAGCACATGCTTGCAACCGGCTGCCATGCCAATAGTTGTATAAAGCCGTGTACGCCCTGGTACACTATACTAATTCCTTCCCTGCTAATCCTCTTTGCTGATGAGTATTGGCATCGCCATCATCATGGACGCAAGACGATATGTGCGACGAGAGCCGACCTGCGTCCCATGGATATCTGCGGCATGCAATGTCTCAATTGGCGAGAGCCTTGCGTGAATTGGGGGTGCCCAAACACGCCAATCCTATGTGTGATGTGAGGGTCGTCAAGTACAATTTATGGTTGTAAGCGTGACCTTATTAGCTGGGGTATGTGGAGAGTGGAGCCGTCCCCTTAGACTACACGACTTTGGCGCAGCTGGTCCAATTCATGGACGGGCTGATCTCGCGGGCCACCGCCGACATGGTGACCATTGCCGCGGTGCATCGCGACGTTTGCATTGTGATGTATTTGTGGGAGACCGCCGCTCGGGGCTTCGAGCCTGGCACCATGAAGTTAACAGACTTCCTGATGCGTGGTGTGGATCTGGTACCGGCGTGGGATGCCATTGTCACTGGTCGTTTGACCGCAGACACCTGTATTTTTGCTGAACCCCACTACGGCACCAAAGGGAACATGTCCGCTCACAGCGGCGTTATGGAGCGGGAGGTGCTGCCCCCGGGCAGCGAGTCGCTTTGCTTGCTCCGTCGTTTGGGCCGATATATATGCGACCGCCATGGCTGACGCCGGGTGGCCTTTGGTCGACTTTCTGTCCCGTCCCGTGAATTGGATGCCCCGCAGGATTTCGGGCCCATGGCATGAGCATTGCCGCTATGAACTTCCGATTCAAGGGTCACTTGCGTGCCGTTGGTCTGTGTAAAGGTCACACCTTGCACGGCGTGAAACGCGGCCGTTTGCAGCAATATGTTGTGGTGGGAGGGGAGAGTGTTACACATGCCTCCCGTGGGCGCCATCGCCATGTGACAACGACATTGGGCTATGTGCACCTTGCCCGTCATCGGGATCGGCTAGTGCAGATGGATCTGGCCTCAGATGGTGAAGCTAACTTTGATGCCGAGGATGAGATTGTTGACGCGTGTGAGCCCCATGATGCTTAGTGCGCTTCGCGCCATATTGAAATCCAGTCGCCGCTATCCCAAATAATGATCAGCATCGCGATAACCTTATAGTTCGGCTGATACTTCAGTCCCACCTCGCGCGACCCGTGAGCCTGGCCTAAACAACATCTAGGATGTGCCCCCAACGTCCTGCTTGGGCAGCGTGAACGCGTCGTGGATTGGGAGAGCGCTGAGCATGGCCCGCCATACCGCCACCCAGTATGGCCTGATGAGCGCCGCGTAGCGGCGCGTTCGACGATTATTTTTTGGATGACGCGTGCCACGTAGGTAAACGGCCCGTTGGCCCAACAGAGCGGCTTGCGAACCGCTGCCGTGAACCATGCTAGTGTGAACCCGTCGATGCCGGATGTGCCGGGGCAGTGTACTCGTGAGAAACAATTCTCAGATTTGGTGGTGATCTCGTCGCCGAATACGTCCATAATCCGTTTTTTTGCTGGAACTCGAGGTTTGCCAATCGCCAGCGCTGCTTGATGACCTCGGTATGCAACGCGCTTGGCGCCCATTGCGATGGGTCCTCCTCCTTGGAATCATCATCCGCACGCTACATGAGGGCATGTTCACGTGGCAGCCACTTGATGTGCAGATCGATGTTGTGCGTTAGGCAGAGCTTCCACATCTCGCACACCGGATGAAACACCCGTGGACCGCCTCGCATGCGCTTGATATATGTCTCAGTATTCTGAGAATCCGACAGGCAGAGCATCACGGAGTGGCGTAACACCGCCGGCATCCAGATCAATGCGATGCAGATAAACGCAAGTAAACAATCGAGCTCCCGTTCGGTGCTGGAATACGACTGGTCCTCGGCGGCTTTTCGCATCGCCTCCGCGAACGCGGTTTGGAATACCGGCGTACCCCATTGCCATAGCTGCTCGTTTGATGGGACCGCACATGTGTTGGGGTCGCCCTCGAAATGTCCGTATGGGTTGACCACTCTTGCGCCGAAGCCGGTGGCCGACGCGTTCCCGCATACGATGAGTTCTTGCTTGCGTTGCCAAATGCGCTTTCCGTTATGTTATGCGCAGTGGTCGGCGAGGAACCGCAAGTAATCTGAGAGATGGTGGTGGAGTGGTGATGGCATGTCCCATGGTTTGGTCCCCGCCGTTTCTTCCCACAGATCGCGGCACAACAACGGCATGAGTGGGATAGCTTTTCCATGCTGTATAGTTTTCCCGCGACTTGCGCCGGTTCCCGCGGTGTTGCCTTTGAGCGTGCGCTGAGTTCCCGCGTCAGGCGTTGATCACGTGTGCCATTCTTCTTCCGGGATTTTCAGAAACGGCTCCTCCGCATGCCAGTGGATCTCATGCCCCGTCCACGTTAATGCTTGTCGGGGTGGTACTTGCAGCTTTTCAATGGCGGAGACTGCCCTTCCGAGCGATGCTTCCAAGATGAATGACACGAGGGCGTCTTGCATGAACTGGTGCCTTAGGAACGCTCTCATCAGGCGGTCGTCGATGTAGAGTCATGCAGACCCCCGCCATGCGCATGCCGAGAGACATCACTGCGGTGACCTCTGCATAGACCCGTGGTGCGGGCGCGTGGCCGAAGTTGATGGTCACGTGCGCATACACCTTGCCTTCGATTTCCACGTGGTGTACGTGCCCGAGCTATGGGCGACACACAGATGGGTGTAGCCTCCTTTGATGTCGTTGGCCACTCCCCGGTATCCGGTGGTGATCCCATTCGTGATCCCGTCCTCCATGGACTTCTATGAGACCTTGATGTATCGGCTGAATAGGTAAATGTATCATGCATTGTGAATCAAGCGGCATTTTCCTGATACCGCCTTCGCATCCACCCCAAGGGGTAGGATGCACTGTGTGGGTTGGTTGCTCGGCCACCACCATTCGACGAGCCGGCCGTCCGTGAGCATGCTGGCGTTGCGCTGGGCGAGCACGAAGTCCAAATTGTCGGGGTAGGATGGTAGGTTTGGCAGGTGGGCTCGCCCCGGTTTGGTCCGGTTGTGCGATGGCTCCACCTGATCCGGTCCCATGGCCCTCGCCAATGATCGGGTGACACTTTTTATATTGCGCTTGTAGCGTGGATGCGAGCGTTGGGTTTCGCAGGTGGGGTTTACGAAATCGAACTTGAGGCCTCGCCTGAGAACGCGCAAGACGCGCTTGGCCACCGGTCGATGTCGAAATATTTTCCCATACGGGTACGAACCGATGCAGGTCTCCAGCAACGAACTTTTCCGCCGGTTTGATCTCGCCGTGGAGGTTCCGCAACCACTCCTCGTCCGTGGGCTCAGGTTGGGCTGCGCCTTGACGGCGGTGTTCTAGCATAGGCTTTGCTTTTTCCAGTTGGGCTTTTGCCCGGGCCGTTTCTGGGTCGCATTGCCGGAGTGGTTTGGGTAGTGAATGGAGCAACGCGGGCGGGAGGTGATCTGGCGGTGCTGGCGTAATTGGCCGGATGCCTTGCGAGCGCGGGAGCGAGACGGTCGAATACGTCGTCCGCCTCTTCGCCGTCCCTACTAATGCTTGGGTGCTGGGTGTGTAGTTTCCGGGGGCCAAGAGCGTTTCACCTGATCTTTCGGTTCTGAGTTGTGGAGCTTTTCGATACCCGGGTCACCGTTCTGCCCCGACCGCCCCCCCTCCCCCCCTCCCGGGGGGCTGGAATTGACTCGGCTGGTGGGCGCATCGCAGGGAGCTCGGCGACAGGTGACTAGTCGGGGCAAGTTGTTGGGGTCCCTGGACTCCCATTACGTGGGTTGACCCGGTTGCAAGCCCCCCATGGGACCTGGTGCGGTGGTGCCGGAGCTTTGGGAGCTAGGGGCTTGTTGGCCGGAGCGGATGCATTGTCATCGGGTCCCGTTGCGCGTCGCTTGTGATTCTTGGGAGGTGGATCTGAGTCCGGTCGATCATGCTGTTGGGACTCCCAACTGAGGATTGTTATCCACAGCCTAATGCACAAGTTCGCGTCCCATCCGTATCCGAAAAATTCGCACCGATCCAGCGTTGTCAGGAAATCGGTGTCGATGGAAGTGGGCTGTCCTGGCTGAGCTGGACTGTCGCGGCATCTGACATGCAGATTATAGTTTTTGGGTAATCTCATGGACAGCTCGATCTCTTGAAGTGGCGGCTCCGCTGGCATCCATGCGCAGCCCAGTTGATCGCATGTGAGAACCACCCCACGCCATGTCTGCCCCATCCGTGCAGATGGCGTTTGAAGGTGTATGAATCCTTGGAGCGCATGCTTTTGGGTGACACTTGCACGACGCTGCCCAAAGTATTGTGTGGGTAGCGCGGCGTTACGTGCCATGGTTCCGCTATCTGCAACTTGGTTCTAGTTGGGCGGCAGACAGTCTCGAAGAGATGTGATCATCGGGGTCGGTGTGAGTCCAGCCCTAGATAGAGTCGAACTGGTCCTTCCTCCCCATGTCGGAAAAAAACATTATGTTGCGGTAGGCGCTCGAACCCGCCGTTGCCGCGCCCGGTTGAACTGGATCTCCGAGAGGGTGTTTGAACACTTGCTTGGCCTCGAATATGAGCGGTCGAGTATCTGTCTCGAAAATGGGCGATATCTCCAGTATCCATGCGAACGGCGCGTCCCCAGGGGCTGCGGGTGTCCATCCCGCCGCTTTGTAGGCGTTGCGGAGTGCGCGCATGACCACCATCAGTTTAAAAATCAGACCCGATCGGTGGCATGTGAGGCCCAAACCGTCTCTTGCCAATGATGTGTCCACGCATGGTATAGTTGCGATCGCCAGATTCGGCAATGAGTCCTTGATTTGGCTGAATACAAACTCAGCCTTGGTAGCAAATTCCTTTACATCCGTTCTGCTCCCAATCGCTGAGCGACTCATAAGCCAATTGTGACGGGGCCTCTTGTATGAGCTGTTGGAGCTGCCTTGCCGTGAAATCCATGGATGTGTCGTTGATGTCGTTATATCTATTTGTACTTTTTGAGCTGTCCTCCCGCGGTGTTCGGGCCATATATAAATCGGGACCGTCTGCCCGGCGCATATGTCGAGCACGGAGATACTCATTGCCTCACGCATGAATTTCTTGGATTTTGTTACGCGACCCCACGCCTTGGCTATCTTAAGAGACATCCGTGTTGGCTCAGGATGCGCTGCATGAATGTATCCATGATGTTGATGTCCGGACATGTGAGCACTCGGCACAGCGAACATGGTATTTGTCGGCGAGCGATCTCTACTGCGTGATAGGTTCCGTGGTCTGATTTTGGTTGGCCCACACTCGATGATTTTAGCCCACGGTATATTTGTATATTTGCGAGTTCGCGCGGGCTCGCGTTATATGCATTCAAAACATATTTTGTGCACGCGTGGAGATGCCGGACGTCTGCAATCTTGTTTCTTGTTTTCGCAGAGAAAGCTTTTGAGCCTGATAACAATGGTGATTGGTGCGCATGAGCCCTTGATGTTATTGTGCGCTGGGGTTTTGAATCTGAGACTTTTAGCTTATCCGGCCTTGGCTCCCTGAGTGGCGCAAGCTCAGACATGGAAACGGTGCTAGTCTGCCTACATTAGTGATCACGTGGTGCGGGTGGGGGCTTGGGAACTGTCGGGATCCGTGACTGCGAGTTTGGCAGTTTCATGCTTGCCCCTGGCGGCGCGTCTGTTCTTGATCATGGTGGGGACAGAATCCTTGTCCAGCCCCAACTGGGAAACATGGTGGAGGAAAGTGTACGTATGGATACGTAGAGTGCAGATGGCAGCCATGGCCGCCTCGCACATGTTCTTGGCGCACCATGCGGTCTTATTCTCCGTGGTGGCCAGCTTGCATAATGCCGGCCAGGAATCACAACGCTTGTCGTTCAGAGATCCGCGAACATGACCTGTTGGCTTGGGGGGATCATTGCCCCCGCCGGACTCCTCGCCCGCGTCGTAGTGAGGAGCTGCGGCCTTGGCCTGAGATTGGATCTTGAGGTTGCGCGTCCGGCGCTTTCAATGATGAAACCGAACCTGGTCACGAAGGTCTTGGCCGGATCCTTGGCCGATGCCCATGTGAGCCCCTCATACTCGTCTGCGTGATCTCACTGGGGGGTACGTCATCTTAGCGATCACATGGGTGGCCTGCAAGATAGTTGCCACGCCTCTGGTGTCCATGCTGGATACCAAGTCGACCGCACGTTTGCACATGAGTCCCAGCACAGCAGCGATGATGGAGATCGTGTTGTAATCCAGGGGAACCTCAGAGCCCTCGACGTTGAACCGGTGCATGAACATGCCAGTCAGACTAGTCGAGCATCCGGTCGTGCTCGCACGCGATTTCTTGGGGCGCTTTAAGCGCGGTGACCACCTTGTTACTGTCCTTGAGAATGTTGCCGCCCTTCCGGATGACCATGTGAATCTCCATTTCGGCGACGATCAAGGTGATGAGCTCTGACTCAAAGAACGACTTAGGGAACGTGACGGTTTGGTGAACCTCGGCCAGTGGGTGGAACGTGATGATAGGCATGATCACCGTTGTGTCATGCATCTCGACCACGTCCGTTGTGAGACAGGTGCGCTTGACCGCGCGGTGACCGTTGGCAAGTCCGTTGCCGCCTTCTGCCACGCCCAAGACCTACTTGGACAGGTTAATCATGCGGCTCTTGAGCTGGGTGATTGTGACATGGCTTGAGTCGAGTTCGATTAGGAGACCCGTGACGTGACTCCATGCGCGATGGGCGAGGTGCATGGCCTCTTGAGCGGTGTGCTCGTCGTGCTTTGCCGTTGATCTAGCGAGCTGGTCCGCCTCACGTTGATCTATGGCGTGTTGGATTCTTTCATGACGTTGATGATCCTCGATCTTAGCTTCCTCGAGCTCGGTCCTGCCGTCCCTGGTAATGGCGGCTTGGCATCCGGAGCCCTCGATCTCCTCGATCTCCTCGAGCTCGTCATCGGTATCTCCGGTGACTTCCTTGCCGCCGCTGCCCTCTGGCTGGCCGGACAACGCGGACTTGCCCTTCTTGGGCTTGTTGCCAGCCTTCCGTTGGCCTGGGGTACGTAATAAATGGAGCGCGTTCGTGAGCTATTGGATCCCGGATAGATGTTGTATACAGTCCGTAACCGGACGCGCGTTGTATGGCACTTATGCAACGATCCATGTTGATTCCGAGTCTGTAGTTGTCGCCCGGTTGCCAGCGATGTCATTGTTCCGAAGGAGTGTATTGTTGGGAACTTGGATCCCTTGAGTTGGAATCCCAATGAATATATGTGTGTCGTGACATCATGATACTTGGAGTCGTCTGCGTGTGTATCCTTGTCGACGCCGGATAGATTGCCTTGTGGATAGCTAGGATGCCATGCGTCGCGATTCGCGAGCGTCGGGAAAGAACAAAATCCGGTGTACCGATATGGCTTTGCGGCTGGAGCCTGTGGTGCGCTTCACTTGATGCAAAGAAATATATATATATATATATTTATATATGTGTGTGTGTATGCGGGTTATGTATATATGTGCATATGTGTGTGTGCGCATAAAATGCATGCCATTGGTATTATTGTTGCCATATTGTCAGCATGTATGTTGGTGGTAACAAACGTGTGTAATAAAAGCGGGTATGTGAGGAGACATGCAAATGCTTTTAGCAGATTAGTTTAATTCGTAGGTTGCGAGTGGATAAACATGAGTATATTCATAACGGTGAAGTGTAGAGGTAATTGCGTAGGCCTATTCATTGGAGTTCTGCGGTGATCGTGTCTGATTGATATGGTGGCAGGCGTTTATGTAAATATGCATACTATGGCTGGTTATTCATGGTTTTCAGTTGTGATGTGCATGAATCTGGAACATGCTCACTACTTTATTTGAGTCCTGCGGACTGCGGGGTCTTTGGCCCCCCTGGATCTTATCATCCAGAGAAACCACAATTAGCGATTCTGAGGAGACCTTCGATCTGTGAGTGTTGCATGTAGCCGAGTATGTGGTGAACTTTGATCTTATTAGTTTTGAACCTTTTGATATTTATGAGGATGGTTCGAGCTGGTTGTTGATCATGCCTTCTCTCGTGACCTATGAGACCACGGCCCCCTTAATCTGCCATTTCGTTACTGGAGTTTTAGTTTTTTCGTGTAGCCTTCTGGTAGGAGAGCCCCCAAACCTTGGCCTGACTTTTTAGTTCCTGCGGATTCCATTTCGCTTACGCCCTCGGGTCAGAAAAAACCCCGCTCGGCGCGTGTGAGCTAGGTAGACTATTTGTTATCCTGGTTGCATGTGGCCGGTCTGTCATGTCGCGGCTATCGGGTCGCGGGAAAACTTCTCGGCGTTACTGGCTGCAAAAAATCCCGTATATGAAAATATATAGCGGTGCGGGCGGCGGGCGTTACGCATAGTGCCATCTATGCGGCAACGCTCGCTCGACCTCGCATAGTGCCCCTACGAAAACTGGATGTTGTCGCGTGGTGGGGTACCTCTATGATTATCCCTAGGCTAGCGCTCGGTAATGCGGTGATACTGGCCGCTAGGTGAGGTGAGCTGGTCGCCGGATCTTGGCGGGTGTGGGAGGCTGAGCTGTGACAAGACGGCCCCATAACCCCATGGGCCGTTTCCGAATGCTAACTACGCCGGGCTGTCGGTCGGTACGTAGTGCCGCTCGTCAGTGCGGAGCGTTGGGAGCACGAGCCGTGACGGAGAGCTCGAATCTATGGGGTATGGCCCGCTACGTGTCCGTCTGGTCTACGCCTCCGGGGATCGTGGTGGCCAAAGTGGCCCGGCCCTTGGTGGATACCGCCGGTACTCCCTCCCTTAACTGGTCAGATGCCGCCCCCGTCGGAGCTAGTGGTCAGGTCGGCAAACCTACCTGTTGCTGCCCCTCTCTTCGGCTTGGGCTGGGCCACGCCTCCGGTAGTTGCTAGCTCCCCCTCCGGCATATTGTTCTCCGTTCCGGCCATGGCAGTTGGTGGCCAATAGGTCTTTCAAAAATAACACGAGGGAAATGGTGCGGCGTAGCGTGCCGTGGTAGTGGGGTGGAGCTGGAGCTCGGTGTGACTTCGCACTTGTGCTTAGTTTGCCGTGCCCCGCGCTATATTTGTAGCCGGGCGCTGCTGTGCATGGTCCTTCGACCCCCCCCTCCCCCCCCCCCCCCTTGCATGCTCCTCTCGTCCCCGTGACCTTTTTTATGCGCAACGCTCCGAGCGCGTTTTCCCGATAGCTCTCGTCGTCTGTCTGTTGCCTTTGAACACATGAATGTATTTGGCACTGCGACATTTAACATGCCACGGCGTGCACGGTGCGTCACGCTTTGATCCGCGGCGGTGCTTACGCCGCTTTTATCTTATTTAGGCAAGCGTTTACAATGCACGTGCGTGCTTCACATCACGCGTGAAAACTGGTGGCGCTGTACTTTGATACTGTATTGAGATTTCATGGGATATGTTGCGACCATTTTTAGCGCCGTTTTGACCCTTTTTAAATTGGTCTTATCCGAGTTGCGTATTTGGACCAATGTCACTGGATTTTGCGACTATTCTCCCCAAAACACATACACCTTCCTTCCATTACGACATACACACTTCGCACTAAAGTCAAGTGCCCCCAATCATACAAATGCACCATCCAGCTATCAATATTATTTGCAAGGTACTCTGATGTGCTGTCCTTGCATGCGCCGATGTGATGTATGGGCGGTATGGAAGGAATGTGAGTAGCTTACATCGACATGAAGCACGCAAGCGCTGGCGTTCGCGTATCACCTAGCAGCGGACAATGACCGCAAGCAGCCGGCCTATCTAGGCATGAGAGGGGCAGAAGGGAGAGAAGGTCTAGGCATGCCGTGATACAAGAACGGCGCGCGTTGGGTGCATTTCACTGGAAGGGTGAGAGGAAAGTAAGAAATGAGTCCCCTAAACCTCCCTTCCGGATCCGCCAATCATCCCCTTCCGCACGCGACTATGCGCCCACACCCAACCAGGCCAGGACCACGTAGTCCTTTACCCTGGCTGAAACTTTGGCCCAGGGTCGCTTGAGTGCTTTATGGCCGGTTGCAGCATGCACATGCATCACATGCAACAGCATGGTGGATGACCTTGAGCTGGCACAGCGAGATTGGACAGAAAATAGAAGGGAAGTGCTGCAGAAGTACGACGATAACTACGCGGAGAGGCTTGGCGCCCTCCCCCCCCCCCCCCCCCGGTCCGCCATCCATCACCATTCGGTCATTAACGGCACCCCCACCCAAGGTTTGGGCACCCAGGCAGGCCATCTTAGTGCCTTACTTAAAATTGACAGTCATACGGCGCGTGCTATCTAGCTTTGGACGGTGGAGTCATTGGGAGCGCTGTTGTGGGTGGCGGTGAGTCAGCAGTGATACTGCCGAACAATTGCAAGGTCTACGCCACCACTTCACCCCGGACCATCTCACAATCCCTTATATGCATGGGTGTCTTGTGGGATTACCAACTAGGCCCTCTTGCCATCAAGCGACAGGCCAACCCAAAAGCATTTCATTCATGCACCACGCTCACGGCTTAGTTAATAGTTTATGGGTAGTAGGCTTTGCGACGGGAGGAGCCCCTGGCAGCCAACACAGGCACGGTCCCGGCCATGATCCTGACTCCTGCACCCAGCAAGCAAGCCAAGGTGAGGCATTCGCGCGTTCAGCTAGGCAGCACGGTAGTGGCCGCATCCCTCATAGAGCGCCGAAGTACGTACGGTGCGAAAGTTGAGACGACCACGCTGGCTCAGCATGTGCGGTGTGGCACTGCAGTCCCGCTAGCTCGGGGTTTTGCAGTAATACTGCAACTCATAGAAGGCCTGGATGCTTTGTTGTGAGAGCATTGAGGAATATCCTGAATGGTGGAACTCGCTTTACACTGCTAAGATGTCGCTGCCATCACTGGACCAGGCATTGGACATCAGGACTCAGGGGCTCTAAGCCCCGCAGCAATGACGACATGCGTCTACAATCCGATGCGCTCCAGCATCTCCACGTGCGCCCCCACACTGGCAAGAGTGTTTGCGACAATCGCGCCGCTCGCAGCTTGTGGCAAGGCAGGCCGATGCCTGCTCGTCACAGCACGGGCCCAGGTGTCAGCGCGGTTGCAAATCAATAACATGTTTTTTTGGCGCTGCAAACTCTTCACATGGCATTCACTGCATGCGCAGCAGGAGGTACAACAAGCACCGCAACAGGCTGCCAACACGGCACGGCATGTGCTCATCGCATGCCCTACCTGGGAAAGTTGTATCGCCGGTCATCATGAGGCCTGGAATCGGCGATGTTGGCCCAGGGAGCAGGCCTTCCCCTGAAGCAGCGGCATCAGTGTGAGTGATGGAAGGGAAGCCACGTGCCACTGCTGCAGTGTCCCTAGACAGCCAGTGTCTTTCCTGCCGCGGCCGCAAAGACGCACCTGCGATGACGGCGGGACCGTAGCTGCCGCGGTGGCGCCGGTTGAAGCGCTCGTGCAGTGAGGGGCGTACCCACAAGCATCCACCTCCACGCGCTGGCGGATGTCTGGATCACCTTTTCCACGGCCTTTCATAGCACCTGACCGTTCCCCAAAGGACGGAACTCAAGCTGAAGTTTGATTCGTATTGAGTGGGTCACAAATCGCTCCCCCCCCCCCCCCTTCCCCTCCTTGGCCATCCATCCACTCTGAACGAACGGTCCGCATGACCCGGTGATCCAGTGTGACGTGTGGTCTTGGCGTCAGCTATCCCACCTGACTACGCTCCTCCTTCAGCTTCTTGTATTCGGACGAGTTGCGGTCCAGCCCCTCCCATAGGCTGTACGGCTCCGTGGCAGGCGTGTAGGCATGCAGCACGTGCTTGCCCTGAACATGGGCATGACGGGCATGATAATAAGCACCGGCTGAATGTCTGTCAAGAGTGGCATGCCACATGAGAGAGCGCTATGCCGGACAATGGGCACTCGGATCCGGCTACACGTCACCTCGGGCGCCAAGCTGGGGTCCTGCACAGATGCAATGCAGATGAGGACGACATTTTGCTCGGTGTCCACCCCGCCTTCCCAGCTGTTCACGA
>VCJN01000519.1:0-90727 GCA_006384855.1 Tetraselmis striata | reverse complement strand
CGGTCTTGGTCATCGTTAGGTGCATGAGGAAGACAAGTGTCCTGAAACTCTTGGTGATTGGGAGTCGAGATTCGTCATCGGGCTTGTGAAGTCGCGCGAGACTACCGAAGACACGTTGACCGTGGCCGTATACGAGCCCTTCCATGCCGATGCAAAGGGCAAACCCCTTATGCCCCTATGGTTGTACGCGCAGACAAAAGGAGGGAAGAAGCCAGTTGACACAAGCTGGGAGAAGTGCCTGACGCTTCCTTGGAAGCTTGTTGAAGCCGTCCCCCTATCGTACGCGAAGGCCATCCACGACGCGTCGGGAAGTCGAGAGGTGTTCAACGAGGACGGCACCATGGTCAGAAAGAAGTGGTACGGTAAAAGCGTCCAAGTCGTGAAGACATATGCGCAAACTGGGTGGCAAATCAGCCAGCCACGAAACAACTGCGTCCACGTCATGTCAACCACCCCAGCGCAACGCAAACCCGGCGGAGTCGTCAAGTTTAATGCAGCCACGAAGAAGGACTTGCTTGAGTTGGGGATGCTCAACGAATAAACTATCAGCAACGTCTTGTGGCTAGCTAGCCGCTGTGTTGTGTACTCTACACTGCTGTACTTTGTACTGCGGGAGCCGACGAAGGAGCGAAGAACTGGCGACTGAGGCGGACGAGAACGAGTACAAGCCAAGCGAAGTACGAGTATGAGCATTGCGAGTGCGAGTACAAGTAAAGGCGAAGTACTGGTACGAGGACGACGAGGCGACAGTACGAGCGACTGCAAGGCGACTAGTAGTGCAGGACAGTATTACGAGTACCCACATGGGGTGCGAGTAACCTGTATGTACCTGCGTACCAGCAGCGGCGATTGTCGTACGCTATGGTGTCACCTGTTAGAGGATGATGATACCAAGCGTTAGATGGAGGGCTGCCTTAGGAGTGTCTTAGCAGTAGGTACTAGAACCTACTGGAACCATCTAGAACGCTATAGCATTTGCTATAGCAATAGTAGTAAAATATTATATCACTGTGCTGCGGACAGACGAAGGTGCTAGGAACCGTGTCTGTACTTAGTAGTATATGACTAAAATAGCGACGGGCCGCGGGTTAGAACCGCACACGTCGATTTTAGAATTAGTCTAGTAGTTACACGCAGCACAGGTGGCGGAAATTGGATCGGTACACAGCGCACGGAATGACGGAAACCAGCGACTATAAATAGGCCGGCAAAACCACCGCCGGGCCAGTCACCCAGGTTACCGGCATTCCGGTACTGTAAGAATCCCTTTTCCCAAATCTCTGCTCATTATTCCTGGCCGTGTGGAATAACGATCCAATGGGCCCTCGACTCAGCTCCTGCTTTAGGACTATCTATGGCTAGACGACTATTCGGCCTAAGTCCTAAGGGGGCTGTAACACTTGGTTTCGGAGCTCCGAAACTCCGGAGGCCGAATAGTCGTCTAGCCATAGATAATCCTAAAGCAGGAGCTGTGTCGAGGGCCCATTGGATCGTTATTCCACACGGCCAGGAATAATGAGCAGAGATTTGGGAAAAGGGATTCTTACAGTACCGGAATGCCGGTAACCTGGGTGACTGGCCCGGCGGTGGTTTTGCCGGCCTATTTTTAGTCGCTGGTTTCCGTCATTCCGTGCGCTGTGTACCGATCCAATTTCCGCCACCTGTGCTGCGTGTAACTACTAGACTAATTCTAAAATCGACGTGTGCGGTTCTAACCCGCGGCCCGTCGCTATTTTAGTCATATACTACTAAGTACAGACACGGTTCCTAGCACCTTCGTCTGTCCGCAGCACAGTGATATAATATTTTACTACTATTGCTATAGCAAATGCTATAGCGTTCTAGATGGTTCCAGTAGGTTCTAGTACCTACTGCTAAGACACTCCTAAGGCAGCCCTCCATCTAACGCTTGGTATAATCATCCTCTAACAGGTGACACCATAGCGTACGACAATCGCCGCTGCTGGTACGCAGGTACATACAGGTTACTCGCACCTATAGGTGCCAAAATCCCGGAATGTTGAAAGAGCGGATTGAATTATTCTGCAATCATTCTAAATCTAGAATGATTCTTAGAATCATTCTGAGAATCTTTGAAACATCTAAACACTGGCGAAAAGTGCGCGCGCGGCCCGTCCTTCGTCTGCATATCTGGGCATCTACGGGTGCCCTGTACTCGCGTATCCCCTAGCGACTGCCTCGTACAGGTACTGTCGTACATGCCTCGACTGCCTCATCGACTACTCATCGTGCACGAGTTCATGTACCTAGGTACGTACAGAGGAACAGTGCTCGCTAATACTCGTACGCTATATCGTCGCAGATCGAGAGGGCAAATTAAATGAAGTTGATTATGTGTTCAGTCAGCGTCGGATTAATTATTATTAATGCCAGGAGTACCCGTATTGCTCCTGTTATGCTGTTGATATTAATCCTGATCATGATGATGCTGATACTAACTGCTTTTAGTCGTAAAAACATGCATGTGACGTCCCTCATAACAATGCGTGCCAGAAGGATGAGAAGGCCGGCATGCCTACTTCACATTTACTGCTGCAAGTAGCTAGCCAATAACATTATTACACCAGATCACCAAATTTGATCAACCCGCGCCCTCATCAACATTGGCTAGCGCAGCATCACCAATATCTCCCTCGTGGTTGGTTGCGTTGCCAGTAACATTCGAAGATGCGGCAGCAGCATCCATCGCAGCCATCTCTTGGAGCAGCATATCCTCTATCATACCTACCATCTCCTCATCTATGGAATCAAGCAGGCGCATGTTGACATAGCAAAACATCAGCTTCACTACGCGCTGATGTTTTAGAGCAGCCCGCCCTTTTGTTTGAATCAGTTTGTGTATGCTGTTCATGCGCTCTACGGGCGTTGCGGTAGGTGCAAGCGACAAAACCCTGACTGCTATCTCAGACAACTTCTTTGCAGACTTCACAGTCTTGCCCATTGTCTTCCACCATGTAATAGCGCAGTTACCATTGCTCATGGCAGCTTGGCAGTACATGATAGCCTCAGACACACAGTGAGGCAGCTTGCCCAAGTTGTGGTCCCGCAAGTACTTCTCCTTCAACCGCGCAAACTCCCGCTGGTGAGTCTGCTCAGCAAAGTCCTTCATCATGCCATAACCGCCATCGCCGTTGTGGAACTTCATGGACTCGTTGACGCACTGGGCTAGTTCCACGTCATCGCAAAACTTGCCAAAGATCTTCTGGAATGCGCCAATAGCATTCAAAGGAAGATCTTCAACAAGCCGGCACAGGAAGGGATCCAGGAAATAGGCCACCATGTGAACATCATCGTAAAGCCCAGCTTGAATGCGACCAGTCGCTCCCCATCTAGCATGGAAGGCACGGAAAGCTTTCACAGACAAAGGCTCTTGCCCATCCAGCAGCACACCATCAAGCGCTCCGGAGGTCCATTGTGCCACATCGTTGCCAATGTGCAGCATGATGAGGTACACGAAGGAAACTCTCGTGGTGTTGCCCTCGATGAACTGCAGGGCGTCGCTGACAGGCAGCAACAGGTTCACAGCGCACTGCATGTCCTCCCACTTGGACCTGGTATCGACGACATCCAGCAACAGCTCCCGGTTTGCCACAGCGCTGCCATCCTTGTTTTGTACGAACGATGGTGCTGGCGCTGAGGCAATAATGGACAAGCACCCTGACGCGAGCCCTCCCCATTATCTGGACCAGGTGTAGCTTCAGTGGGTGCTGGCGCGAGCGGTGCTGGTGTTGGTCGCGTTGGTGGCGCTAGTGGCCTTGATTGTGGTAGTGGCCTTGCGGGGCTTGGCGCGCCTGTAATACCGTGGATATACTCAGCATTTTTGAAGAGAACGGACAGTGAGACAGGCGACGCATAAAGGCGTTAAGGAATCAGGGGAACGAACATACTCTGTGAGACGGCAGAGGCGAGAAGGGATGAAGCCGCAATGTCCGCGTCACTGGGCGCGCCGCCAGCGCCGTCTCCTGGAGGCGGCAGCGGTCCATTGTCCTTTGCCTGCTGTTTGAGGCAAGGCAAACAAAGCTTACGCATGTCGCAGTTGGCGAAGAGTTCCGAGAACTTGGCCTCGTACTCGCCCTGGCAAAGATGATGCAGCGAGTTGATGCATCCTGGCTCTCCACAGCTACTGAGCTGCGGGCCACCAACAACGGCCACCCGGCAGTGATCTCCGTAGGAGCATACGCGCACAGTGTCTGGATTCGGAATGCTAGTCGGCAGGAGGGCCTGATTGGCGACACGCTCTGGATCTGCCGCTGGTGCCGGTGGCTCAGCTTGGCCTGGCGCATCGCATGTGGGACCACACACAGTCGGCATTCTTGCGTATGCAGTATGCAGCCATAACGACTTAAAGAGGCAGCACTAAAACATGTAAACATAAAGCGAGATATCGAGAGAGAAGGGGGGGGTGTAGGGAGAGAGGGAGAGAAAGGGCGAGAGAGAGAGAGAGAGAGAGAGAGAGAGAGAGAGTGAGGGAGAAAAACTGAGCGAGAAAGTAAAAGGGGAAAAGCCGAGGAGGGCATACCTGGCGCGGCGGAAAGAGATGACCCTGCATCTTCCGCGAGCGAGCCCATAGGCGCGTCCATACTGCGCACTAGCTAGCAGTGTAGCACGGAAAACAAAAGCCCTTGTGCAGCGCTTGTGACGCGAGTAGGCGACCGCATGAGCTATGAGGCAGCGGCTGGCCTGCCGAGTGTAGCGGCCGTGTGATCGGCTGTTCGCTGACATGCCAGCAGCCGCTAATGCGGCGCGATGTTGCGGGCGGCGCCTGTGGCTGCGGGGCGGGGAGCGCGCGTCGCGCCCCTGAAAGATTCTGGAATGTTGAAAGAATGGACGTCGAATCATTCTGAATCATTCTAGAATTATTCTCGTTTCAAACATTCTGAATTATTCTCTTGGCAGCTATACTCGCACCCCATGTGGGTACTCGTAATACTGTCCTGCACTACTAGTCGCCTTGCAGTCGCTCGTACTGTCGCCTCGTCGTCCTCGTACCAGTACTTCGCCTTTACTTGTACTCGCACTCGCAATGCTCATACTCGTACTTCGCTTGGCTTGTACTCGTTCTCGTCCGCCTCAGTCGCCAGTTCTTCGCTCCTTCGTCGGCTCCCGCAGTACAAAGTACAGCAGTGTAGAGTACACAACACTCTCACCCTGTTAATGAACAGCGGCCGCGCTGTTCGCCAGTACGTTCAGCAGAACTCGGTCGTCGTTGTAGAATCGCGTAGCCAGAATATGTTCAGATATGTACAGGTGATGACACTCGTCATAGAGGCAGCCCCTTCGGAAAAAAAAATCCTCATAGTCGAGCATCATCTGGTGGTGCAGCAAGTTGCAGCAAATCGCCACCAATGGCACCGATAGGTGTCGTTCGATGGGTAGCCACAGAAATGCAGCATTCTTCGAGCTCAGCCTCGTCGCGTCGGACTGTCGCAATTCCCTTTTGACTCGTCCGTGTGTGCCATCGCCCTCATGTTGCCATCGGAACGCACACTCGCGTAGTCGTGGTCAAAGATCTCATACCAAAGGCTCTTGCGTCGCAGTTCGTCGAGGTAACATGCTCGCAACTTGGCATCTCAGCGGTGTCGACATTGGCACGCAGCGCGTCGGTATATTTGTCGCAAAGCAGAAAGTCAATGGTGTGTCATCGCTGCTCGCGATACCGTAGGTGGGACACTTGTCGCTACCTGTAGCAGCTCTCGTGCTCGCAGTCGCTCATCGCTGAACCGTAGTCTCATGTAGTCCACGGATTTTTCTTCTCTCGATTTCGGTCAAAGCTCGTAGCAGGGCTGGTAGAGGGAATCATCGGCCAGTACCTTACAGTACTTCCGCAAGTAGGTAGCCGTCCCATACCGGATACCTCCTCGCCATTTGTACTCGTAGTCGATTACTCATCGCAGCAGTACAATATCTCCGTCCCATACCGGTGATACTGTTTTTGGTTCTGATGCAGTGAGTCGTAGACATACTCGTGCAAATATCCTCCTGTATTTCCTGTATTTTGCACTCTTGGCCTCCACAGTAGTAGATTCGTAGTCGCTGCTTCGGTATCTCCCACTGTGGTACGACGCGCTTCGTTCGGTACCGTACAGCATACAGCATGTACAGGCAGGTAACGCGCCGAGTCTCGGTCGCCTCTCCGCAGCTCCCATTGCGCCATCGTCGCGTTGGCCGTCGTCGAGTCTTCTGTCTTGGCAGCAGGCAGCAGGATCTCCTCCGCCATACCGCATTATGTCGAGAGAAATGCGCGCGTCCGGACATTGAGCCGTGGTCACCCAGGATTTTCACCTGACGGCTCATGTCATAAATCTCGCAGCGCTCCCCTCGAATCTGAGTCTACAACTGTTTTGTACTCGCGTACGAAATTAATCGTACCAGCACCTCATGGTTGTACCGGTAACCACAGCTGTTCTGTCTTCTTCGTCTTCTGAGTTCGATTTTCATGTGGCAGGTTCATTCTTCATCGCAGAAAAAAAAATCTGCGGTTCTTCTCGTTTCGCTATACCAGCTCGTTACCAGTAGTCGCTACTGTGCCGGCAACGGCTGATACAGGTCGGTTCTGGTTGATGTCGCGCCATCGCCAACTCGCGTCGTCGGAACTGTAGCTGGGGTCGCGAGTCGCACGTTGCTCCGCCCTCATGGCTTCGCAGCTTGCAGCGTCATCGTTACACATCTCAGATCGAACGTTCGGCTGCTCCTTGGTACTCGCAATCTTCGTCCCTTCGCTAGTTCATAATTTCGCTCGCTCGTCGCATCCTCCTCATCGTCGCTACATCGTTCTCGCCACGTCGAACTTGACTCCATCTATCAAAGCCGGTGCGCATCCTCGGTGGGCGTCCCCGCCATAGGATCCTTGACATCTGAAGTCTTCTTCTGTCCCCATCTCGCCTCTCGCTCTCGTCGCTATGCCGCTTCTCTTGTGGAATCCGGAACCATGTGCTCCGGTCACCGCTCCGAAACCAAGTGTTAGGGCCCCGTTAGGACTTAGGCCGAATAGTCGTCTAGCCATAGATAATCCTAAAGCAGGAGCTGTGTCGAGGGCCCATTGGATCGTTATTCCACACGGCCAGGAATAATGAGCAGAGATTTGGGAAAAGGGATTCTTACAGTACCGGAATGCCGGTAACCTGGGTGACTGGCCCGGCGGTGGTTTTGCCGGCCTATTTTTAGTCGCTGGTTTCCGTCATTCCGTGCGCTGTGTACCGATCCAATTTCCGCCACCTGTGCTGCGTGTAACTACTAGACTAATTCTAAAATCGACGTGTGCGGTTCTAACCCGCGGCCCGTCGCTATTTTAGTCATATACTACTAAGTACAGACACGGTTCCTAGCACCTTCGTCTATCCGCAGCACAGTGATATAATATTTTACTACTATTGCTATAGCAAATGCTATAGCGTTCTAGATGGTTCCAGTAGGTTCTAGTACCTACTGCTAAGACACTCCTAAGGCAGCCCTCCATCTAACGCTTGGTATCATCATCCTCTAACAGGTGACACCATAGCGTACGACAATCGCCGCTGCTGGTACGCAGGTACATACAGGTTACTCGCACCCCATGTGGGTACTCGTAATACTGTCCTGCACTACTAGTCGCCTTGCAGTCGCTCGTACTGTCGCCTCGTCGTCCTCGTACCAGTACTTCGCCTTTACTTGTACTCGCACTCGCAATGCTCATACTCGTACTTCGCTTGGCTTGTACTCGTTCTCGTCCGCCTCAGTCGCCAGTTCTTCGCTCCTTCGTCGGCTCCCGCAGTACAAAGTACAGCAGTGTAGAGTACACAACACGCTGGATGTAATAATCATAATAAATATTGATTTCATTGCCTCATCTTGTCCCATTTTGGACAAAATGCTCCAAAACCAACATTGGATATGCGTCGCGGCTGGCCTTCATGCTGTTGAATGCTGCACTGCACCCAAGGTCTACAAACCCAAGCTACATCACCAGTGAGTCTTAAGTACTGATAGTAAACCCGGGAACTAGGGTATAAACAAACCCTACGGTGCAAAATGAATTCCACGGTGCAAAATAGGTTAAATTACTGTTACCTGCTTGACCGGGACCGCTCGGGAGCCGGCGACTTGACCCTTGAGACGAGTGGGCTGCGCCCAGCGGACCGCTCGCGGCCGTGGGACCTGACGCCGGCGGGGTGGGGAGGGGCAGCGTGCGATTACATGATCGACTTCGCGTGCGTGTCCTCCACGACCCCCACTTGGAGCAACGACCCCCGCTGGTGCATCCCGGGAATCGCGGCGGCCGAGGCGGAGCATGCTAAGTTGGCAGCGGACCGGGCGTCTTCCGCCCCAGTGCAGGGTGTTCACCGGTACTACCCTTTTGTGGTTGAGGACCGCGGCCGACTCGGGAAGTCCGCTTTGACTGTGGTCTACATCTTCGCGGTGCTGTTGGCTGTGCGCAACTTCCCTGGCGGTCCCTCCGCCCCGACCTCTTGCTTTCTTCGTGGTCAATCCGTTCAGGCACTTCGAAACTTTGTCGCCGGCCAACCTGCTGAGTTCCGCCGTCACCTGTCGCGCACAAGGCGGGGGCTGTTGCAGCGGGTCTCGGCTTGCGTGCATGGTACCCTGGGCGGCATTCTCTCTGCCGGTGTGCAGATGGCCAAGTCTGATGCGTGTGCTCGTGCCCACTCTGCGTCTTCTCATGTTACTGCTTCCACCCCGCAGTCGATGTAGAGGACCTTTCTGATTGCCTTTTATTTTGGTGATTTCCGATATCGCCTTCTGCTGCTAGCTCATGTAATTATAACGTACCTGTACCTGTAGTCGTTTCCGACTTTCCGTGTGCGCAAAAAACATTAAAACCTTAGTTTGGGTTATTAAATGGGGATACTGTACAGTAGCGACTACGACGTTATATCCATAAATAAATCACGAGCATTCAGCATCAGCGGCGGTCAACGACACCATCACCAGCGTCGCGTCACAACCTGTGCCGTTGGACCGCACCTCGTCCAGGTCCTCCATCATCCGGCAACAGCCTGCAGTCGTAGCCGTCCCGGTAAAGGACTGGAACTAGGCCCCTGTTGGCCACGCTTGCTCGCTGTTGGATTCCGGGTTGAGCGAAGCAGTTGCGCCTTCCCGGTGCGGCGGGGCGTCTTAATGATAGCCACCGCCGCGAGCTCTACCTACGGGTAACTTCCGGTCCATCTTGCAGAGCAGACGGGGGGCAGACGGCAGTATTCCTTACAACCAAGTAGTCATCAAGCGCCAACGCCGCCGCCGGGGGGTCCCGCGATGGCCGTGGCCGAAAGCGACCAGCTGCGGCTGTACTCTGACATCCTGGAGATGAGCTTTGGCGTGAGCGAGCCCTTTGAGCTCGCCTCGCCAGATGACAGTATCTCGCTGGAGGCGGGTGCGCTGCGCCTCGAAACCAGCCTGCACGCCGCCACCTCGCCTCCCGGAGCGGTGCCCCGCTTGGTCGCGCGGCAGCCGGCAGAGCAGCCCGCCGGCGGGCCGAAGGCGGACAGTGGCTATGGCAGGGTGGCGAGGGTAACGGTAGACGCCGGTAGTCCCGGCCGAGCTCAGCCGGCACAAGAGTCTAGGCAGCGCGGCGCCCCGCGGACGCCAGGCATGGCGGTGGTGTGCGGCAAGCCCCGTCAGCAGCCGGAGAGCGACGACACTCAGAGCGTCGTCGACCCGCGGAGTCACGCCCCGAAAGCCGCGTCCAAGACGGAGCACAGGTCCTCCCCCCCTCCCCCTCCCTCTCTCCTCTCCTGGTCGAAACTGTCGGATATTTTGCTCGGCCTGATCCGACTCACGCAGGTTGTGCGGTGTTGGGGTTCGTCAGGGTTGCGGCGGATTATTCGGTCATTCCCAGCAGCTCCGACGCCGGCCGCCAGCAGGCGCCAGCGCAGGACTCTGCGCGCCGGCGGGGCGCTCTCCAGCGCGTGGCGGCGCAGCAGCGGCAGATGTCCTCGGAGCAGCAGGAGCATCTGCTCAGCCTGCGGCAGCGCTACCAGCGTCGGCAGGGCGGCGCGCCGTCACATCCGCCGGGAGATTTCGACCGGCCGCAACCTCCGCGGCCCGCCAGCGTCAGCGAGACGCCGCCGCCGCCGCCGCTGCAGCGGCAGACATCCACTGCGCCGCTTCCCAGCCGCCCCACGCCGCCGATGCAGAGGCTGATGGTGGTCGCAGGTGCGCCAGTAGCGCAGTCACAACCTCAGCCACCATCTCAGCGGCAGCGGCAGCAAATTGAGGAGCCGTCCGCAGCCTCATGCCCGCCCCCAGCCCCAACTGCAGCGCCAGCCCCAGCCCCAGCTTCAGCCCCAGCCCCAGCCTCACACCGCTGGGAGCCGTCAGCTGCCCCAGTCTTTGCTGTCGGAGAATCCAGCCACCCACCAGGCTCGACTGGCAGGCCTGCCCAGTTAACGCACCCAGCACAACCGGAAGCTGCTAATTCTAGAAGTGAGGCAGCGCCACCGGTGGGATCCCACTTGGGTGGGGTGGCGCCACCCTCTGCGACCATTGAGGGCGACTGCCACCAAAGGCCGCCGCGGCAGGGGGCGCCGCCGAGGGGGGCGACCGGAGCGCGCCAGGATGTCACCCGCGCGGCTTCTCCGCAGGGCGCGCTGCTGGAGATGCACGCGGGCGCAGCGTCAGATGTTCGGGCGATGAAGACACAGGTGCTGGCGGACGTCGCGGCCGGCAATGAGATCCTGGCGGGCTGGGACAGGCAGCATAACCGCATGCTGAGCGCGCTGGGGCAGGCGGCGCCGGAGATGCCGAGCCACGTGGTGGATGTCATCATGGACTGCCTGCAGGAGCGCGACCAGGAGGTGCGCCAGCTGTGCAGCCGGACCGGGGAGAATCGGCACCGCGTCATCGCGCTCGAGGCGGAGATGTCCAACCTGCGAAGTGTCGCCAGCGCGGCGACCTCCCAGGTGGAGGGCTACGGTGGCAAGGTGCAGCAGCTGGAAAATGAGCTGCACACCACTCGCCAGGTGAGCCCCCGCCCCCCCCCCCCCCCCCCCCCCCCACCTTTTTGCTCTGTGGCTTCGAAAGCTGCATCATCGAAGGCGGCTCCTTGTCACACTGAGCATCCCTCGCTGGCTTTCGATTGCAAAACGCAAAATAAGCTCCGCTGAAATGTGTTCCCAACACACTGCTTTAGCGCCAGGAATCATGTGAGCGATAGGAGACATATCACCATGTGTGCATGGACGCATATATGCTTGTGGAAGCTGCGGTGGTTGGGATGTTGGATGGGAGGCATAACATATTATATCAGCTCCGAAACCATCAATTTCATTTATGGAGAAGTGTATGAATGGTGTCGGCACATGTATCTACATCATTTTCGCTGTAATTTATCGTCCTTTGGAAACAGGGTTTGGAAAGCATACACAAGCCACTAACTAAGCCAGTCCTTCTGCGGTCGCTGCTGCCGCTCCATGTCTAATTGCGTTGAGTTGCTGGTGTGCGTGCTGATGTGGGACGAATGTCCAAATATTTCTCACGTGCATAGCGCCCCCCCCCCCCCCCCCCCCCCCCCACCCCACCCCACCCCTGCACACACAAACGCCGTCTATGCCGGCTGGCTTGGTCCTATCGTTGCGGGAACTGCCTGTCTTTCCCCCTAGACAAGCAGCGGTAACGCTTCATGATCCATCTGACCGCCTGCTGACTCCTGATGTTTGTTCGACCTCGCCCCGCCAGGAGAAGGCCGCCATGGAGGCGCGCTGCAAGGCACTGCAGCAACCATTTCCAGGCGACGTCTGGCCACATTGCGGACGTGGTCAAACGAGCCGGCGGCGCCGCGGAGTCTACGGAGGCGCTGGAGGCGGAGGTGGCTGCGCTCCGGCAGCGCCTGCAGACCGCGGAGGCGGCGCGGGAGGAGAGCGAGGCGCTCGCGGCGCAGGAGCAGGAAAGCGCCAGGTGGGAAACCTGCTCGCGCTGTACACAACATGTACATGGCAGCCTATTAAATACAGATACGCAGAGACGACGCTATATGTATCTAGACCCAGCGCCATACCCTAGTATGCCAATTGTGTGACGTGCAAGCATCTCCCCTGTATGTGTAACCAAAAGAGTATAGTGCATATATGTAGCATACATCTACAAAGACATTTCCATTGTATTTACCGCATACATGTGTGTCTGTGTATGTGTGTGTGATGGAGAGGGAGTGATTGCGTGATAGCATCGCTCACACGTGAAGGCCCCGTCTCCCTGGGTCGCTGCTTGCCTCGCAGGCAATTGGTGGAGGCAATGGACCAGGGGCTGCAACGCCAGCGCGAGCAGTATCTGCGCCTGGAGTCTGACATGGCGTCACAGGACGATGAGGCGGCGGAGCTGCGCTACCGGAACGCCCTCCTTGGCGACCATGTCAACCACCTTCATCACGCACTCGGCGCACTGCACCAGCGACGCCGCCGACACGTACGCCCGGCGCTCCACGGCTCCCTGTCGACGCCTGAACGCTGACGCGGTTCTCGGACTGGCAAATCGCTGGCTGCCTTGTAACAAATCGCCGACTTTTGCGTCCCGGTTGACTGCCCGCGCAGGCGCTGCTGTCGAGCGTGCTGACAGAGTGGTGCGGGCTGGCGGCGGAGCGATGCGCGTTGCACCACCTGCAAGAGGCGACTCGTCGGCGCCTAGCTCTCTCCTGGCGGCGGCGGCTCTTCGCGGCGTGGCGAGCCGAGGCGCGGCTGGCTGCCGACAGAGCCTCAACAATCACGTCTGCCCTCACCCTTGCTGCGTGTGAGGTCAGTGCCTCATCCCCCTTTCATTCACCCAACATGCCCCGACGCCTCAGCGCCAGCTGTCACGGTCACTCAAGCCATCGAATGTTCGCAGGCCTTCCGGACGCAGGCGCAGCTCCCTGCTGCCGCCTCGCTCTGCCGCACTCAGTGCTGGCCAATACGCCCCGGGTCGGCGTCGTCTCTGTTGCGTGTCGCTCGAGTTGCGGCCGCTTTTCTGCGCTGGCACCGATTCCTGGAGCTTCGGCGGCACAAGCGCTGGGCGTGCCGCGTGGTGCAGAGGTGCGACTCTCCACTGAGACCCACCAGCCATCTCAATGCTTTTACACAAAGCGCTTCATCGCCACAGATGGTATGTAATCACACTAGTGTACACGGACGCATCCTCGGAGATGCCAATATTTGCTCGATAAACAGCGAGAACACCATTGGAGTGTCACTGCAATGTGGAGCCAAGTTGCGACTCAGAGCTCATATTTCATGGTCCTCGGGCACTTGGATAAAGCCGGTGGCATTACGCCGTGTTTCGGACGCAACTGTCGTCGCCAGGGATCGACGCTCCTATTTGTATAGCACACACACAGTGTCTATGCCACACATTGCACGTTGTATCTCGAGTATTGTTTCCCCCATTGGTATACCTGATTTATCATGTCGGACACCAGCTTTGACCACTGACGGCTGTGGCACTGGTCGCCGCATATAGCCGGGCCGATGCGCGGCAGCGCGAGGCGGTGGCGGCTGCATTTCTCGCCTGGCGCGGTTGGGGCGCGGCTTGCCGCGAGAATGCGCGCGCGATGCGGCTGATGCAGCGCATGCGGGCGCGTCATGTTCTGCTGGGAGCCTTCCGCCATTGGAAGGTACGTTGCCAGCGGCCAGACGCCGCTTTTGTGCACCTCCTCTGGTGTTCTGTATTGGAATGGGGGGGGGGGGGGGGGGGGGGGGGCGGTCTAGTAGAACTAGTGAATCCATGTACAAGCACGAGTGCGAGGATCAAGTCTGCATTATGCAGTGGATAAAGTGATCCTTACCACTTATTGCGGGTATGAATCCAGAGAGAGAGGCTCGTTTATTTAGTTCGCCGCTCCTCGCATCACTTCCCCCTTTCCCAGAGCCTCGCCCTCGTGGAGCAGAGTACCAAGGAGGGCCAAACTGCCGCCTGTGTGGCGGAGTACCTGGCCGCCAGCTGGCCGCCGCGGCGGCTGCTTCGTGCCTGGGCGCGGGCAGCCTCGGCGGCGTCTAGGGAGCGCGGCTGCCTTGCCGCCTCGCTGTCGGCTCGCGCGTCGCTGCGGCTGGCATACAGCGCCTGGGCCGCGTGGTCATCCCAGGTGGCGCGGGGTCGCCTCCTCGACCAGTATGTCCCCATTTCTATCCTCCCCAGAACCCGTCCTCGTGAATTCCGACATTTTGCATGGCATCGTACGATATGGCGGGCAGTGACCTCGCGGCTCACCCCGATTGTCGTCGCTCTCACGTGCACCACCAGATTTACGCGGCGGCACTGCCTACGATCCCTCGCGCTGGTGTGGCGCGCCTGGAAAGACGCCGTCCACGCGACGCTGTCCAAGGAGTTCGATGTGAGTGCCGAGGCCGGGCACCCTGAGCCATGAGGATTGCGAGTCCGGAGAGTCGGGCCGCATTGATACAGAACGGCGCAGTGGACTGTCCGACATATCGACATCGGGATTAACCACATGCTTTTTTCTGCCCGCAGAGCATCAGCATCTACATATACCGGCTTCTGTCGAGCTGCCTCCACGCGTGGCGGCACGTCAGCGTGGGTGCCCGCCGTCTGAAGCACATAGAGCGCGTCGTGCTGGGGCGCGACGTGGGCAAGGTCTGCGCCCCCTCCCCCCCACCCCCCCCCCCCCCCCCCCCTCCTCCTCCATTCCCGAAGCCCGTCCTCCCCGAAACCCTCCCGCAGGTTTTCGTGCTCGCACGCCGCTACGAGCGCCAGGCGCAATAAATTGTCGGCGCGTCGCTATTGTTTTCGTACTCGCGCGAATACTAGTATATGCTGTTCCGCTATCCGACTTCTCGACCACCGCCCCCCATACCATGCAACTCCAGAATTAACAGTTTCGATGCATAATCTCGTTTCGACGCGTGTCGTTGGTGATGAGATACGATGTCTTGGCGGCCGTCGAGCCCGACCTGACATGCGCTGCGCTGCGGTGCCGCGGTGGGCCAGGTGTTGGCGACCTGCCTGTACGGCTGGGCGGACGTCGCCGCGCGCTGGCGCCTCGGCCGCGCCAGGCTGATCAAGCTCGCGGACCGGCTGTGCGCGGACAAGGCGCGCGACGCGCTGACGGCCTGGGCGCATTGGCGGATCCGACGCCGAGCGCAGGCAGCGCTGCTCCTGCAGGTGGCGGTGAGGCGAGAGCGACAGGCGCTGGCCAGGGCCCTGCGCGGCTGGGCGCACTGGCTCGCGGTGCGACGAATCCAGGCAGGCATGTTTGGGCGGATGGCGGAGAGGTGAGTGCCTGCATCCCCCTCTCCTGCTCGTTTATTGTAGTGAATACCCGAATACTATCTGCCGAGAAAATCTCGCATCTTAACAAGTGAACAGTACGAGCATACCTACGAATGCCAATCCATTTGTATTAAGAAGATTGCATCAAGCGGCTCATCCGACCTCTGGCACTGCCGGAACATACTGTTTGACTGTTGCCACTCAACGATGTGGACCCTGCTACTGCGACAATGTACATGCAGCACTCAGTAACAACCCGTCATATGCGTCATATATTCATAGTACATGTATTGCAAACTGGTTGTTCTTGTGATATATAATGCAGCGCTGGAATGATGTGTGTAGGAATAAGGTACATTTGTGGTAAGGTGTATGGAAAATTGGCGCTGCGACCTCACTGCTCCGAAACCAATTCCCTAGATTGGATACTCTGCAATTTAAACCATCCTTTTATTTGTGGTAAAGTATATTTTCGGCGTCGGTGCACCTTATCATTGCTCCGAAACCAATCCCCTTGACTGCCTTGCTACTTAAGCCAAGCGTTTCTTTGTGGAAAAGTATATTGACGGTGTCCAAGCGCTACTGCCTCAAGGCTCTCAAACAAGCAAATCCGCCGTCGCTGTGGTGGTCGCAGGTGCGAGCTCAGCACGGTGCTCGGCGCTCTCCGTGCGTGGCAGGGTTACGCCCGCATGCGGGCGGCGCAGGCGGCGGTGATGCGTCAGATGATCGCCGGCCAGGCGCTGCGCCTCCTGGAGGCCGCCTTCCGCGGCTGGGCGGCCGCGACGGCGCGCGGGAACGCGGAGGCCGCGCACCTGGCGGCGGCCATGCTGCGCGAGGCGTTCCGCGGATGGGCGGAGCTGGCGGAAAGCGCGCGCCGGGGGCGGGCGGGGATGCTCGCCTCGTGCCTGGCGGGCTGGCGGCAGGCGGCCTCCTCCGCGGTGATCGCCAAGCTGCAGGTCCGCGCCCCTCATTTGATTGGCAATGACCTGACCTGGCAACCCCCCCCCCCCCCCCCCCCCTGGCGCTCCTTCTAGCTCGTCCCAGCGGTACATATCGCGCAGCAATCTTCGGGCAGGACTGGGGAGTGGCATCTGTGTCCGGGGTATATATATCCCCCTGCAATATTTTCCCGGGACGCACAACTCACAAATCGCAAGTGCTCGAGTATTTGGCTGCTAGCCACTTCACAAACATGGAATCAGGCGTTGACAACCAGGATGCTGGCTGACCCTACCGCTGCCCATCAAGTGCCAGTCTACAGAGCGCATAGGGCCCTCTAGCAGTTGCTGGGATTCAAACCATGCCGTAGGGAAGAATGAAACCGTTGGGGGGGGGGGGGGGGGGGGCTCTTGAAGTAGCATTGCTGGCCACGCTTTTGAGGGCTGGCTCAGCCTCGCAGCTGTGTTGGCTCAGCCCCTGCAGGGTGTTGTCACCTCAGCACATCGACCCGTATGCTATCCAAGTGGCACAGCACCCGTAGGCCATAGCGCACGCCCCATCGACCTTAGCGCTCACACGCTTTGTCGTCCCTCCGGTGCACGCATCGCCCCCCCTTGGATGATGGCTGACGTGGCGGGGATGGTGTCGATGCACAGGGGTATAACCACAGGCTGCGGTGCTTTGAGGCCGCGCTGCGCCAGATGAGCAGCAAGGGCGAGACGTCGGCGCTGCGCGGGGCGCTGCTGGGGTGGCGCGGCCTCGTGGCTCGCGCGGGCGAGACGCGCCGGCGGCTGGCCGCCTTCTGCTGGCGCGGTGCGCTGCGGCGGCTGCGGCGGCTGTTTGGGGCCTGGCGGGAGCTGCGCCAGGCGGCCGCCGTCGCGCGGCTGCTGGCGACGCAGGTGGGCCGCCCCCCGCGGCGAGATGCCCTTCCCGCTGACCTGCGGCCAGGCCACAGCTGCCACCCGATGGTGTCCTCGGTCCTTTTTAATGATAAGCACATCGCCGCGGCATCTGCAGTGTCGAGCACGGTGGTCGCGTCTGTCGTCTTGGCACACCGATCAGTGCGATATCAAGCGATCCCCCCAAAATACCGGCAAGGAGCTGCGAGGGCGGGTCTGAATAGCAGCCAAGGATAGCGTAGTAGTATGGCCCTGCAATGCGTTCACACCCCCGCCCCCTCCTCCCCCCCCCCCCCCCCCCCCCACCCCCCCCCACCCCACCATGCCTCTGCCTCTTGCTGAGGCATTAGCTGTACTTCAAACTACCAACGTATATGGCAAAGTATCAACTACACGGTGGTGTTGGAAGCTCCCTGGGACGGGCGCTCACCCGCATGTGCTTGTTATGCCTTATCTCCAACATGCCTCGTTTTGTTCACGCTTATCCACGATGAGGTTCCATTGGCGCTGCCCCGCCGCTCGCCGTTATGCTCGTACTAGCGAGGTGCGCCATAGCAACGAACAACATGCGCAGGCATGGTGGGATGGCGCGCGCTGATGTCCCCGGATGGCCCGCTTCCTCCGCCCTTCCCCGGCAGAACGACGCCAACCTGCAGCTCCGCGTCCTGCAAGGGGCCTTCTCCACCTGGCGGGGCGCGGCGGCGCGCTGCCGGCAAGTCCGGCTCATCCTGCACCGCGCGCTCGGACGCCGCCTGCGCCGCTCGGGCGTCGCCGTCCTGCTCGCCTGGCGCGAGAGCGTCGCCGCCGCCGCGGCGGTGCACGGCGGCTGCGAGGGGCTGCTGTCGCGCGTGACGGCGCGGCGGCTCCGGGGCGCGTGGCAGTCGTGGCGGATGGCCATCGCGGAGCGCCTGGCCAACGAGCTCATGATGGAACTCGCGGACCGGCTCCGCCGCCGCTTTGAGGTGAACCCGCACCGCCTTGACTTCTGCAAGCAAAGAGTGTTTTCCCGTCCCTGGCACCAACTGTGAAACCCTTGCAGGGTAGTTAGTCTCTGTGACGGCTGTTTAGGCAGTGATCCGTTCACGGAAAGCCCTGGGTAGGCGACGCTCCGTTCTAGTAGTCATTAAGCAAACTGCCGAAGCATCCTGCAAAACTAATTGGAGGCCAGCGACGGATCACATCGTTGGATCCCCGTCTGAAACACTGCCATCAAAATACCGGGCACTGGCCACTAAAGAGCTTTGTTTGGGTGCTGACGCGGTATTAATGAGAACACTGCGAATAAGAATTCCAACCCTGCCTGTCAAAGAGGGCCTAACGAAGACGAAACTCTAGGGGGGCAATTGCGAATGGTCTCTTAGCTTGCCAGCTATAAGCCCATTTAGAGGCTGATATAAGGGATCATATAGGTGCGCCGGTACCTGTTTATATAAGCGAACGCAGGTCAATGAATTCGGAAATATAGTGCGGCGCATACTTTCTATTGCACTGTGAGCGCAGCCTCCCCCTGCTGCAGTGTCAGCTGCTCTGTGCCCTTGGACTCACCCGCATGGCTCCGTTTGCTTCCGGCAGGTGGTACACCTGCACGCGCTGCTCCATGCGTGGCTCGATCACGCCGAGTATCGTCGGGCGCTAGAGGGGCTGAAGGAGGCGGCGGAGCAGCAGCACCGCCGGCGGTGCCTGTCGGCCTCCTGGCGCGCCTGGCGCACGCACACCGTCACGCTGCTGGCGGTGCGCTCCAGCATCGCGGTCGCGCACACCGCGTGGGCGTTTGACCGGTGGCGCGCCAACGCCTCCGACTCGCGCCGCGACCGGCTGCTCAACCAGTGCAGCGGCGCGCTGGCGGACCACCGCCGCGACCGCCTGCTGTCGTCGGCGTTTGTGGCGTGGGTGGAGCAGTGGCGAATCAGCCGAATCTTCCGACTGCAGGAGGGGCGCCGAGCGCGCGCCGCCGAGGCCGCTCTGAGCGGACTCCTCATGCCGAGCAGCGCGGGCGCGCGCTACGGCTGGGTCCACGCCTTAAGCCCGCTCTCGTCGACGCCGTCGGGCGCCGAGAATTGCGTCAAGATCCCCACGCTCGCCAGCGAGGCGACGCCGCCGCGGCAGTACTGGGACAGAAGCGGGCTCGGCGGACTGCACGAGCTCGTTGCGGCGCTCGAGCGGCGCCACCGCGCGGGCGGGGCGGCCGCGGCTGCCCCCGACGATGCGGTCGATTCGGCGATGCGCGTGGTGGAAGCCGAGCTCAAGGCGTCGCCGCGGGTTCGACCGGCGCGGAAGAAGCTCGGCGTGCGAGGGAAACCTCTGAAGCGAGGCAGCAAAGCCGCCAACCCGCACCCGGCGCCGCCGACCTCCCGACCACAAAAGTCGAGATCCGCGGCCGCCACTACGGGGCGTCGCAGCACCGCAGCTGCCGGAGGTGGGCGAGGGTGGCAGTGAGTGTGCTGAAAGTGGCGCGCTTGGATCGACATGACTGGTGTAGTCGCTATAGGCATTATTGAATGGTTGAAATTATTCATTACAAGCCCTGCAACGCAGGGCATACGGATTAGCGGAGTAGCGCCGCGCTTGTTATTCTGAGCACAATTCTGGCTGTAACTTACGTTTCAAAGTATTTGAAGTCGGGCGCCAGCTTCGTCCCAAACTTATCCTTAGATGTGCGGCAGAGGCAGAAGCAGCGCGCGCAGAGGGGGTCCCCTCTGCTGCGTATGTAACTGCCGTGTTGCGTGTGCGGGTATATTGCACAAAAGCGCACATGGTCATGTGTAGAAACTACCAGGATGACCGGCGCGGGGTAGCGTATGCTGTATGGCATTAATATGGCATACAATATGTAGACCGCCTCATCAAATCTTTATTTGTGCAGCTGGTGTGCTTCTGTTAGAAAGCCAGACCTGCCAGGCTGCCATATGTGTGTGCATGTGGTGTAAAGTGCAAATGAACTTCGACAATTGCCATGATGCTAGGGCATTGAGTTATACGCGGGTATATATGTTTACAGTGTTTGCGGATGTGGTCACGTGCTGCATGCCTCGTTCCATCAGGCGACACGGAGACTGACTTGCAAGCAAGCAGATAGCCACTATGCCAGCACCTCGAAACTCGGAAGAACGACATCAAAACTTGTCCATGAAACAGCAATGCCGCCAATACGAGTACAGGTACCCCGTGGCAGAATCGCTACGACTTGCCATACCTGCACTCATAGGTATGATGCTGCAGCGTGATGCTCGCGGGCGCTACCTACAGTTTTACTTATCCCCCCGCAGAAAGCGTTCTCTGGAATTTATGAACATGCGCCTATCGCCGGCCCGTCGTCATCAGATGCTGGTAATCCGAGAAGGTTCTTCTTACAGCTTCAGGAGGCACTTTCCCACCTGGGGGCTCCACTCATACTGATCGTTCTCACACTGGCAGATGCTCTGGAAGCCGCAATTGTTGGGCACCTGCCTGTCGCACGCTCCGGTCGTCTCCTGCACGCACTGTGCGCCGTAACCAGGGCGCGGCAGATCCACAATTCCGGGGCCGCTGGCGCGTTTGATATCCTCGAGCAGGCAGAGACCAACGGAAGGGTTGAAGGAGTAGCCTTCTGGGCAGCCGCACACGCTGGAGCCGCCGCATTGGTTTATGTCCGTAGTGCAGAAGCTGGCGGGCATGATCGCACACGCTCCCAGCGGCGCAGGGGCTTCCGCCGATGGCTCGCGATCGTTCTGCGACAGCATCCGAGCGTGTGACACGGGGACGAATGAGACGAGCAGCAGGGCTGCGGCGAAGACGGCACCGCCGATGCTGAGGTGGCGAGAAGAAACCATACTATCAGGCGATGGGCTTCGCAGGAGTGCGGCGGTTGGCAGTTGAGACGTCGGTTACAGGTGAGGTCAGTGCTTGTGCGGCAGCCGAGGCGGGCGGCTCTGAGTTATCGGCGCGGATGGCAGTCTCTGTCGAGGTGGATGGTCGTCGTTATGGCTGCTCGCTTGTATGGACGATGTATTTGTATGGGCGGTGGTGGTGCTGCCGACAAGTCGTCGCCGCGAAGCAGCAACATGTCGAAACCCTCGATCTTGTCATCTGGGCTGATCGTCGTCAGCAGGGGCGACGAAACAATAATAATCCTTACAGGTAGGTGACACGCCGCGTCGTCGTCCGCCCGCGAAAAGCCGCGGTCATCAAGTGCAAGCGGTAAAAATTACGCACTCGCGCGCGGTTTCTGCCGCGACCATGTCGCGCATGCTGTGCTGCGTTCGAAGTCGCAGCCAGCTGACGATGCGCATATAAGTTCTAAGCAGCAGCAGCGCCGCATGCTTAATATAAGATGCGATGACGATGTGAAGAAATTTTTATCGTAGTAGCGATAAAAATTAGCGACTAACATTTATTATATTGCTCCTACATTCATCGACGGGCGGACGGCGATGAGTAGTTGGTATTCCCTTACGCGTTGATGTGGCGTAATATGAAGGCCTCTATATTCCCTGGTCCTTCCTCGTATCTTGCTCGAAATGTGGATTCTGACTCTTCATTAGTATTATTCAATATGCGACGACTTAATAATGTACTAATCCTTAGCGACTCTAGGGGTAGAGCACAGGGAAATTCCGCCAACAACTGCGTGTGTACAACGCGTGCAGCTGTGCAGCACGACGCGCCGCCGTGCGCGATACAGTAAAAGTAAAGTAAAGTTCGCCCCGGGACATCGGCCGAAGCCGCCCCAGCACTTGACCTTGTGCGCCAACTGCAGTCGTAGGTCTGGCATAGCCCATAGACCATTGCCTCATTCGAACCCCGAAGGGCTAATGCATCAACCGAGTAAACCCGGGACACGTCGGGCCGATATTGCCGAAATGCATCGGCCAGGAATCGAACCCGGGTCTCTCGCATACGAGACGACCGCTCTACCGAGCGGACAAGGGATGTACCAGCGCGTACCCGTAGGCAGTGTCAGATAGCGGGGACTGGCTGACTTTATTTTGCCACCATTCCAGCGCTTTTTATATTTCTATAATATTCCGTTTTCTATTCCTTTTCTCTTTCAAATGTGATTGCAGATAAGTTCTCGCATCCCAGTATATTGTTTTGACACGATACTGAGGATGATTGCGTTGCCATTTATTATGTGTACACTTGATTACAGGAACGACGTACAAACGACATAATCCATAGCCTACCCCGGGGCGGGGGTTCCTTTAGTTCTTGGCAGCTAAGTGATTTCGTGGTTCCCTTGGCTCCTTCTTGTTTCTTGGCTCCCTGTCCTCCTGCTCGACCTTGGTTTCAGGCTTATGTCTCTCTTTTGCTGGCAACCTTTCATAGTTGCTGTTAGTTTTCTTTGTAGTGCGTTTTTGTGAAAGCCCTGATTTAATTAGAAATCCTTAGCAGAACCAAACGCGCTATGAATAATCCTTACCGGTGAGTGTATACGCGTTTTATCCGTGTAACATTTTTATTCGGGAGTTCATTACCGAGACTTTTACCTTCCATAGTTGCTGTTAGTTCTGTTTGTAGTGCGCATTTGTGAAAGCCCTGATGTAATAAATAACAATTTACCATGTATACTAGTCAAGACTACGGCGACATCATAAGGATATTGTCCGCACCTAGTGCTAATTAACGCACGTGGAAAGGGTTAACGTAATCTTGTCGTTGTGCATCGGTGCGCGTTCGTGTATCGCTCTGTAATTCCAAACAATTGTGTACGCATACTGTTCCCTTATTTAGCAATAAATGCGAGCATGGGCAGTACAAACATCAATGTACGTACTTAGTAGACAATGCTTTCCAAAATCAACAATTCGCAATAATATTCTTGACTTGTACATGTCAGTTGGCTTTCATAAAAAATCCGAATTATCAACACATTTTCTACTACATTCTCTATCTATTTGCCAAACTTCCATACCAATAGACAGTTATTTAATGCTTGACACTTATTTTATGGTCACTACCGTAGATACTGGAATGCAATACTTTTTTGATTACTATGATATCTGTAGTTGTTAATAGTTACAATACACAAACAAGGGCGGAGGATGCTCACGCATCACGCAGTGGGCATACTAGATGGGGTAGAGGTCGATAAGGCCACCACAAGTTGTATGGATATGTTGTTATTTTAGCTGCCTACTCCACCCTCAGAAAAAAGGGGGCCAGGGTCTGTCCGGATAAATCTGCAACACAAGATACCGAATCCCAACCAGTGCTTTTTAATGTACTAGAGAAGCCGTAACGAAGCGTACTGGCCCAACACTTGCCTGCGCGCTATCCTTGGCGGCGCCACGTCAGTTTATATAGGCTCCATTTGACATCCCGTCGCTGAAACCTGGTGCGATTCGGCATCACACCACCCACTCTCGCAACATCCACCCCCACCATGCCCGTCAGACTGATTTCCAATGCAGTGGCGGAGAACCGGTTTGCATGTCTGAACAGTGTGCACGTGCATGGGAGCTAAATCGATCGCACAGGTGCGCAGAACGGCAGGCGCATCAACAAAGCTGGACGGCGGCCATGCGCGCAGAGGGCAGCGGCTCAGCAGCAGCCAGCACACTTGATCCCTTTATTAACGAACTCGTTTCTTTTGGATAAACACAGTATGGGGCGGCGGCCCGCCCTTTGCTGTTGGCCGGATTTTATATTTTTTAAATTATTACACAACCGTAAATACCGGTGCTGAGGGCGGAAACCTACAGGTGCGGCGGCGGCATATGTTGTAGTTATGTATGCTGTGCCACAGCAAAGCGATTCGCCGACACCTACGGTACCTGGTAAAATATCATGATTATTATGGGTGTAATTTGGAATTTGCTGCATCATTTTACTTCGCCGGGGCAGCAGCACCGCAGGCCAGAACCTGTCGCAATCTGCGTGGAAAAATGTAGCTGCAGAGTAAGCAGCAGTATACACTACCACTTCTCGTAGCAATGATGCTACCCGCCCTATTCCATGCACACACAAATGGAGATGGTGTTGCGCCTACTGCAAACTGTGGTCGCTTCGGGGTCAGTGGTGGTCCACTCCCACGGCGAGCTACATTCTTGCCATTCCTTCAGTCTTAACTTCTGTTTGAAAACAAAGGAAGATTGGATTCTTTTAAGTGCTTAATATTACAGACTCAGCAGCTCGTTCACAGCTGGCGACTACTCCGGCGGCTGCGCTGGCATGATGCCGGAAAACTTGATGCCCCGGTCCAAACCCTGTCGCCCACCCTCCTGCGCCCGGCCGCACACGTGCCCCCGTCAGCACGTTATCACCCACCAAGCAGACATCACCGCATACGTAATACCAGCACATAGGCGTACTTTTCATGCTTACAGATCCACGGCTCCGAAACCAGTACCAAGTTCCCCTTTGCAGAACGGGAAGGCTAAACTTTAACAGTTGTAAGGGTGAGTGATGTGGTAAACGGCGCATTTGAACTAAATAAATGTGGTAATACCTGTAATTCTTCATGTCGGTAAACTTTTTTCTATTCTTCTAACATGCAGCAACACTGCACGAATGTATCACGGAGGTCGATCTGAAATGAACGCATGTGTGCAAGCGATACGTACGGTGTGAATTTACACAAATAAGGGGGGTGGGAAAGGAGAATGAGCAAACGAGGAAAGGGGTGTGGAGGAAGGGGGGGGGGGGGTAACCATCACGGGCGCCATAGTCTCGGTGACCATCGGATTCGCAGGCTGTACTGACGCGCCGGACGTCATGCCTGGTGGTGCGCAGCGCGAGGCAGCCAGGCCAGTGAAAAAGCCGGCTCGCGACAGCAGGCATGTGGTGGTTATTAGCTCCGTCTCGTCCTTAAGGGAAGGGGGGGCGTGTAAACGGAGCACCGCAAGGCAGAGGGGGCATCACCTCCGTCCACCGCCAGCACGTGGCCGTTCACCCCGCCGGCGAGGTCACAGGACAGCCACAGCGCGGCCTGGGCCATGTCCTCCGCGGTCAGAGCCTTGCCGGGGAAGGCCGCCCCGAGCGTCTGCGCGGCGGAGACGTCGGGGTTGCCGTGCAGCCAGGTCGCTGGGCCCAGGCAGAGTGGTAAAGAGGGCGGAGGGAAGGGTTCAGTGTGAATCATCCTTGGGTGCGCTTGTTGTGAGCACTCCCCCCCGCTGCACAGCGCACCGACTCTTATTGGGTTGTGTGGTAGGGTATGGGCAAGCAGGTACCAGCCGTGGCGCCATTGGGGAGTTGACGGGGCGGGGCGCGCACAGATCATGGGCGTGTCGGTGCCGCCGGGCGCGATGGCATTGACGCGGATGCCGTGGTGGTGCAGCTCATGGGCGAGGCTTTTGGTGATGCCTACGACGGCAAACTTGGCGGCGGTGTACACGTGCGGTCCCCAGCCGCCGTTGATGCCCGCCACGCTGGAGGTGTTGATGATGACACCGCTCCTGCCAGCACAGCCGCGCCCCCCTGAGCGAGCCAGCCCGCCAGCCTTGGGGCGGTGACGTGCCCATCTGCGGAGGGAGCAGAATGAGCTGGCCGGTTCATGGGCAGCCGCACCGCTGTGGCTTCATCACGCGCGCGGCGTGCTTGCTGCCCAGCAAAGTCCCACGCACGTGCACAGCAAGGGTGTAGTCGATGTCCTCCACCTTCAGCTGATCGATGGGCCCCAGCGCGCCAATGATGCCTGGCAAGCATGCGCTGTCAGCAACCCCCCCCCCCCCCCCCTGCCTTGTGCACCGACTCCCTAGCTGTGTTTGAGTCTGGGCCGGTGCCAGCAGTGATTAGCGTGGAGACGCCCACGGAGCCGGGAAGCGCCTCGACACATGTCACCGACAGGTGCGCGCGTACCGGCGTTGTTAAACATCACATCCAGACGTCCGAACTTGCCAGTTGCCACATCGACCGCAGCAGAGACTTGCTCCTCTTGCGTGACGTCGCACTCAGCAAACATCGACGCCCCCTCGCCCACCTGCGAAGAGTGCCACATCCCGGGGGAAGCGGGGAACTGCGGTAGCGTTGCAACTGCCTGACGGCCGCAACTCGCTGTTGATGTAACGGAGGTGGGCTATTGTCTCAGGGAGCTTTCAGGTCACTTACCTCCTTGCAGACAGCCTCCGCACGGGCCCGCTGCTGCGGCAGGTCCGCCAGGACGACCTTGGCGCCGTGCGCGGCGAACAGCTTGATGGCAGCGGCGCCGATTCCCGATGCGCCACCCGTCACGAGCGCCACCTGGTGCAGTCGGAAGTCGCAAAGGCAAGCATGCGCATCAAGGGCCAGAGATCGGCCTGCAAGGGCAGGCCATCAGCTCGGCGGACAGCACGGCCGTGACTTTCTGGAGCGTCGTTTCGGGCCGGCTTCACCTTGCCCGCGAGCAAGCGGCGCGCCTCCATCGCCACTCGAAACCCCAGGCACGGGCACACGCGGCGAAGAGGGTCCGTCGCCAGCGACACTTGCTGGCTGTTGTTGCGCTGATTCTGCAACAGGCACTACCTGACGAACAGTAAAAACGATTGCAAGAAACGGACGAGTGCTGACTCAGAGGCGCACTAACTCTCACAGGTTATCAGAAAATTGATGCTGCTTGCCTGAGGATGTGAACTTACTGAGAATGAGTGGCTGAAAATATAAGAAGGATTTTGCTAGGTTAAATTCGTTGTCACCAGTCTATCAGAATTAATATCACCTCTACTCCGCATGTTGTCTTAGGAGGGCATAGAATAAATACCCTAAATAACCCTAGATGTACACCGCGTACGTGCGATATACTGATGCATTAATTAAAACGCATTTACATCTAGCATGATCTAAGGATTATTAGCATTTCACGAACGACGGATGTAAATGCGTATCCCTACGGGTATGGGGACCCTACTACGCCATCGTATTAATCGTGCGACTACGATTACAGGTAGTCGCTACAGGTACAGGTACGACTATTCATTGTGCAACTGCTCGAGGGCCGGCTAACTCGGGGTAAGATTACCCTGTAGGATATAGTCGCCTTCTGCTGCTAGCTCATGTAAGTATATATAGTGGCCGCCATATAGCGACTACACTGTTTGAGGATACGACGAAGCAGCAATCTGTTTATTATTGTTTATTAGCGCGCGACATGTAGCGTGCAGCCTGCGCATGGATTAAGACCCACGCGTTCATTAAATTTGACGCCTGTAGTAGTGCTACCAGTATGTTACTCCGGCGCCTGCGGCCTGTACCTATGGTAGCTGAACGATGGCTTAATGTAACCATTACAGGCCGACATCGTCTGACATCGTTTGACATCGTCAGTCGCCGTCCTGTCAAGTCATCCCACCTGCCGGCAAGACGGGCCAGCTTGTCACAACCCAGGCCAGGAAGAGCGGCGAAAGACCCTGGCAGCATGTCATCGTCCCGGACGTCAGGCAAGCGGCGGGCGGGTGTAACCTCCGTGGCCCAGGCGGCGGCGGTCATCCGAAAGGCGTCCACCCCGATCCAGACCACGGCCACAGCGCTGAAATATCTGGCAACCGCTGGGAGCTACCTGGACTCCAGCCCCCCCGCCTCAGGTTCGTCCGGCTCGGGTTCGTCACGACCCCTGCCCAGATCGCCAGACTGTACACGCCATGAGAACCCCCGCAAGGGTTTTATTCACAGTTCGGCTACCAGTCCTGTCCTGGGGCGGAACAGGAAACGCACCTCCGCGGCCCAGGCAGGCAGTGGCCGACAGCAGGTCCTGGACCAGGGCGAGAGCTTGTACCCATATTATTTGCCGATTTATCGAAGGGGGGGGGGGGGTCTGCTACGACTGTCACCGGTCCTGTCCCGCATTGGGGTAGAGACAGAGGCAGGGGGGGCACAAAGGGGGGGGGGGGGGGTGGGGCGGTGCGGCCTGCTGATACAGCTGACGCCCCGCTCGCCCTCCCCCCCCCTCCAACCCCGCACACAGTCCTTCTTGAAGGTCAACGGCGACATCCACAAGGCCCAGCTGCAGCCCAGCTTCCGCCGGCTGCTGCAAAAGCGCGCCTCCGATGGCGGCCCCCAGCTGCCCGCCCATCCCCCGGGCTCCATGTCAGTCTCGGAGCTCAAGGCAGCCCTGAAGGCGCTTGGGGTATCGATGGCGGGCTGCACCGAGAAGGCGGAGCTCGTCGCCCTTCTGGAAGGGGCCCTGCCTGCTGACGGAGCGGCCGGCGGATGTGGCGGGGCGGCGGGCGGCGGGCCAGAGGGAGGAGGTGGGTCCTCTGAGGCGGACGCCGGGGCCGTGAAGGAGGCCCGCATGCACATCATCCAGATCGCCTACCACCTCTCGCATTGGGACGTGGACTGCGAGGAGATGGCCCGCACGGGGCTGCTGCACGAGATGCTGAGCTGGGCCCCCGACCCGGCGGGGGCAGTGGGGCCCGAGGGCGCCGGCACAGCTCTGCGGTGGATGAGCAAGGTCCTGGCGGGCTTCTGCAAGGGGCCGGGCTCCACGCGGCAGCTGCTCGCCGACCCGCGATGCTTGCCGGGCATCGAGGCCATCCTGCGCTGCGAGGACCCGCACACGCTGGTCAACGGCCTGCACGCGGTGAGGGCGCTGATGGAGCCGCCCGGCGCCCGCGGAGGCCCTGCGCCGGGGCTGGCGCTGCTGAGGGAGCGCCCGGGTGTGCTGGGGGCGGCGGGGTCCGTCCTCAGGCTCTGCAACAGGGAGGAGATCGCGGGGCAGCGAGTGGTGGACATGGGCCCGGGTGCGGGGAGGCTGCCCGCACAGCAAGTGGTGAGCCCCCCCCCGCCCTCACCCCCCCCCCCCCCCCCACTGACAGCGCGGGTCGCTGCTACTGGGCACGCGCATCCCGCGTTATGGGAGCGGCATTCACAGGGGTCGAGGGGGGCGGGGGGGCGGGGGGTGGGGGGGGGGGGGGGGGGCACGAATTAAATAGCTCCCCTCCCCCCCCCCCCCCCCCCCGCCCCTGCGAAGAGGAAATAAGTACTGAAAGGGAGAAGTTAGTCAGAATACAGCACGAGCACATCACAAAGGTTCTGACGTGAAGGTGCAAAACAATCAATTATTTTTCTGCCCCGCAAACCGTATTTTATTGCTCGGTAATCGCCGCGTACAGCGGCCCTGCCAACGTCAATGCTCCGGCAGATCTCAACGCGCCAACACTGAGACGCCACCCTACCGCGGTGTGATGCCTGTTGAAGCGAGTGCAGCGACAGCGCGGATGGCACAACGCGCCACTCATTCACGGGTGACATCAATGTAGCCAAGCAGTGCCGGCGATCCCGCGATTGCTAAGTAGGGGGGCGGAACGTACCACAGCGACGGAATCGTGCTGCGGCAGCGGCGCGCATTGATGTAGTCGCCGCCCGCGCCGCGACAGACGTACACAGATACCCTCGGGCAGAGCTGTGTCGTGGGTGATAGACGCACGCATACCGGAACTAGCGGCGCACACAGGCACGGGCGGCGGCGCGGTAACCAGAACATTGTGAATGGGAACCAGCTCTGCCTACCAGACTTCAAATATAGACGAACCCATAAACGAATACAAATAAGAATGTCAAATGTCATTTGATGTCAGATGTCATGAATTACATATTAAATGTCCAATGTCCAATGTATAATGGTCATATGTTGAATGTCATATTTCAAACATTTCAAAGTGTAAAAAAATGATATGTCAGGTGTCAAATATCATTTGATGTCCGATGCATAAATGTCAAATGCCGTTTGATGTCAAATGTCATTTATGTCAAATGCTGTTTGATATCAAATGAATAAAAATGTGAAATGTTATTTGATGTCAATTGGCATAAATGTCAAATATAAAATGTCAAATGGCAGATATAATGAAACTATATCGAATTTTTCTTGGGTTGCATGCAAGCCCAGATTGAGGCGCCTATAATTAGGGTTTCATACACTGGCGCAGCCCAAAGTCTCGCGTTGATTCAGGCCAACGCCCCGGGGGGGGGGGGGGGGGGGGGGGGGGGGCTGAAGCAGCGACCCCTGTGCCCCTGCGCCCAATCTCCCTTGCTGTGTGTTTGTTCCAGGGGCTACTGCTGCTCGGGAAAGTGACTGAGGTGATGTTGAGCCTCAGCTTGTGGGGTGTGGGCCACGAGATCTTCGAGAAGGGCATCATGGCGGTCTGCGGGGAGGCAGTCCCCGATATGGCTCGGCTCCTCGCCGACCTTGACCCCACTCGGTACGAGGATCCCCCCCCCCCCCCCCCCCCCCCGGGTAGCTCCTCCCTCAGGTGGCGCTTCGGTGAGCTGGTTGGTCACGTGCCGCTCGCAGTCCATGACGTATCGTCAAGAGTCGTCAATTCGATGACGCTTCTTCCGCAGATACACTGCATGAAATTGCGGATTTATTCATCATTGACCCATCCCAACATTTGACTGCGGTCTGGAAAGAACCCGTACAGTCACCCGGATAGTCAGCAAAGTAGTCGCTGTCAGGACTGCTTGGCGTAGAACCAGGAAAAATTTGCGACCCGGAAGCCGGCGACAAACGGGCGTGAACGCGCTTAAAACGGTGATCAGGTTTCAGCAGGAGCTCGTGGGCCTCTCTATTTGTGCAAACGGCTCGGCAGGAGGGGAATGGACACCGTCGTGGTGGCTGATCTCCTCCCCTGCCCCGCGCCCTCACCCATGGCAGCCCTGACCTGGAGGCACCGTACAGTCACCTCATCCAGATTGTGGGCGCCCTATCGGCGCGGAGCCCCTCGCAGCCGCGCGCCCTGCGCGAGGGGGGCATGGTGCCCCCCCCTGGTGGCGCTCCTGCAGAACCGGGGCGCCGTGCGGGCCATCAGCCGGTACGATCGGTGGGGCCCCCTCGCTGTGGTCAACTGCCTGGCCAACACCTGTGTTAGGTGCGCGCCCGCCCCCCGCCCCCCCCCCCCCCCCCCCCCCCCCTTTGCCTCCGCCCTACCCAGCCTGTGCCTTCAGTCTTAACTCCACCTGACTTTACTGAGGTTAGAGGCAACCGAGGGATGGTTACATTAAGGGCCGGTTTTTCTACTGTTCAACGAGAAACGTACAGTGCGCGACAAAGACCACGCGTGCGTTGCGTCAGCGCACGCAAGTCATCGCACGCCTTCACGGCGGTCATAGCGTGGGGTGTGCCCCGCCCAAGTCGACCATGCTGAGCACGCGTCTGCCGGCTTGTATCGGGATGCCGCCGCCGGGTCGGGGTGCTGCGAGAGGATTTTCTCGAATCGAGCCGTGCGCCGGCGACCCGCGGCGTAGCCGCGCGGTGTGGACTCCAGTACGAATGTACTGTTTAATTATGCGCTTTTCGCGGCGGGAAAATATGTCGCCCATCAAGCGTTGCACCATAGAAAAACGACGCTTATTACGCAAATACCCCGCTAAAAAACCTGGCCGCCCATACCACGTCGAATTCAGTCCAAATCGAGCTTTCAAAACGTGTCCTGCAGCGGATGTCATGTATCCAACGAAGAACCAACCGCAGGCAGAACCGTATGGGTCCTCGTTCCAGCGCCGGGCGGTCCTTGATGTGCTGCCCCGCCGTGGGGATCGCGGTGGCCGCTTGTTGGTGCCTGTGGCAAGTCGCTGAAAGCGTGGCAACCGCCTGCCATGACCCACCGGCGGCGGCGGCCGCGAGAGCAGCCACGACCTGACCGCAGAGGAGGCCAAGGCGATGCGGAAGGAGAGGGCGTTCGCCACGTTGGTTGAGTGCTGCTCGGCGAGGTGGCCCGCAGACGTGAGGCAGCAGGCCATGGCCGGGCTGAGCAACTTGCTGGCGGTCATGCCCGCGGAGGGACTCAAGGTTGCGGACAAGGTCAGCCTCCCACCCCTTTCTTCCTTTGCTTCCGATTCCCCGTTTGTTTTGGCCATCATTGACACTGAGCTACCGGTGTCCTTGTTGGCGGTGAGTGAGATCGGACTGATTGCCGCCGTCACTTTCCGCAGCACGGCCTGCTCGAGGTGGTTCGGGACGCGGGTAACCGGGCGCCGCCCTCCTCCTCGCTGGCCGAGTACGCCCTGAAGGTGGGGCAGGCCATCGACATGGCGCGGTCGGTCGAGGGCGTGAAGGCGATGTTCATGGAGGGCATGCTCCCCGTGCCCCCGTCCCCCTCCGGGGCGCCCACTCCTGGGCGAGACGGCACCGGGGAGGCGGCCGCCGTGCCCCCCGCGGCAGATGAGTGTGCCAACTGCAGGGTAAGCGCCGCGATCAATGCTGGCGACGTCAGAGCCGACATTCCAACGCCCGAATGCCATGTTTGTCGTTGCGCTTTGTGTATTTATAGGCACATGTATCGATCATTAGGCCTATCCCAAGCCACGGCACCCAAAAGTACATTCAAATAAATTCAACGCCAGCGCAGTTCAATTTCAATGCCGTGTGAGTAAACAGTCTATTATTATAAACATTAGACTATAGACAATATTATTATAAACAATAGTTTGGCGATTCGAAATAGAATATTATAGAAATCGTGTTGATATTTTGGGTTATTCTGAAAGAAGACTGACAGATATTTCTCAGGCGTACTGCGACTCGATTCCGGAAAGCGCAAAGTACATGTATCGATTAGTAGGCCTCTCCCAAGCCACGGAACCCAAAAATACATTCAAATGTGACGCCAGGGCAGTTCAATTTCAATGCTGTGTGAGTAAACGGTCTGTTGTTAAAAACAATAGACTACGGACAATATGGTTATACACAATAGTTCGGCAATTAGAAATAGAATGGAATAGAAAGTCTGTTGATATTTTTGGTTATTCTGAAAAAAAACTGAAAGATACTTCTCAGCCGTACTGCGACTCTATTCCGGAAAGCAATATGTACACCGTTTGAGTTGGTATTGTCCATTGATTCTGGATTACTCGCCGTACATTATTTACGTGTGGTCATCCTTAAGATCGATAGACGATGATGTACGAGATATCTAGCGACCATTATTTATTATCTATTGCTTAGTCACTACACGTTATCATATTGCTAACACTCGCTTTAACGCGTTCCATACTATACGAGTTTTTGATATGTGTTGCACCGGTGACACGGAATGTGCTTACTAGAAGGGTGGCGAAACACTACGGCTTGCCACATGTGCGCTAGTATGTGTATTAACTCCGAGCCGTGCATTGATGAGTGTTTCGCCTAAGCATCGTTGGGTGGAGGAGGGATCCGGTGTTTATCGCGGCCGACGAAGTTGTCATTGTACAACGCTGCAAATGGGGCCCTGCTCTGCCTGCCACAGATCAAACCTAGACGAGACCATCGCGGAACAACAACAATGTTCCGATAACTTGAATGCAAGCCTACCTTGAGCCTTATTATTTTAGGGGTTATTGTAATAGGCGCGTCGGCTCCTGTTATACAATTAAATACGGTCCGCGGGGCCAAAATAATAAAGGGTTTTGCAACTTTTGTGTCGGAATACTCGTGATGCATTCGTGTTTTATTCTGAGCTTTTCCTCCGTTTCAATAGTTTTCCCCTCCCCCCGGGGGGGTGGGGGGGGGGTGAAAACTTTAATTATCCGCAAACCGTTTGTGTTTGTCCGGTATGTTCGGATTTTCAAGCGACCACCGTAAAATATGTATCGCTCGATTTGACTCGCTTGACTACAATTCAAACCACTCCGAACCACACCAAACCATTCCAAACCAAACCAAACGACATCGACATCAAACATCATCAAGCAACATGCTGCAATGCGCCAAGGCACGATAATAGTTGTTTACTACACGATACACAAACTCATATACCGTTTTTTTACTTTGCGCGACTGATACTGGTATGACTACTGTACACATTACAGGTGTGGTTAAGTGCGATAAGGGGTGGTCTGGAGTGGTTTTTGTTGTTGCAGTCGCTTGAAAGCGGAATACACCGTGTGAAGAGCTCGCTGCACATGGCTTTGAATTCGCGCGATGACCCCGTTCATGGTGTGGCCCGTTCCCCTCTCAGACAAGGAGGGAGGAGGGGCCGCCATCTGCGCGGCTGAAAAAGTGCGGCAGCTGCAAGGCGGTGGCCTACTGCTCGTCGCAATGCCAGAGGCAGCACTGGAAGGCCGCGCACAAGGCGGAGTGCCCAGAGCTCAAGGTCGCGCGGGAGCTGCGCATCGGGGTGGCGGCGGCTCTGCACAACAGGTATCGCGAGGGGCTCGCCACGTCGCGCATGTGCGTCGTCCATGGGGAGAACTGCACGTGCGGCGCCACAGACCCCTAACAGGGCACCTCGGTGCGGCAGGCGGGTTTACTCTTGCGGTCAGTGCCGGCCCTCAGGCGCCCTTATTGCCGCCGGGAACCTCCCACAGGGCCAAATTGAAATTTGAAATTACTTACAGCTCTCTGTCAGTTTGTCAAGCTACATAGGCCAGCTGCCTCACGGCCCAGTCGCACAAACCTGCATAGGGCCGGTTGCTCCGGCATTTCCCGCAGCGTGCGGCCCTCTCAAGGCCAAGTCCACAGATCCGGTGTTAATGAGTCCTGAATCTCGAATTTGGGATACCGCCGTGCTGCTCTTTGCTGGGTAAAATGGTCGGTGCCTTGATTGGTCCGGCGGTTGGACCCCCGGGATGTCATGTGACATGGATGGTCTTGTTTGGCCTACCTGTGTCAGAGCCTCGCTTGCTGCTTTGACCGGCAGAGCGGTCAGAGCTCCGTCTGACCGGATAGGGGGCTGATACATGCCTTGTTGTCTGTCAGCTCGGTGGAGGGGTGGTCTTCTTCTCAGGAGGTCCCCGGATCCATTCCCGGCCCTTTCATTTCAAGGCAATATCGTCCAGACCCGTAACCCATATTTTCCTGGTTGATGCATTAGTCCTTCGGGGATCGAATGACGCAACGTTCTGTGGAGATAATGGCTATGCCAGAACACGACTGCAGTTGGTACGAGGTCTCGTTGTGCTCGGGCGGCTCCGGCCGATGTCTCGGGGCGAACTTTTCAGGGGGCTCATAGAATGAAACGGTGTGACAGATGATGTAAATAGTTGTGAATCATCATCACACGTGTGCATAGTTCTTCGGTGGCTGCTTTGTGCATCTCATGTACCTGACTTGTTGCTTGGAACGGCCGTGCGCATGACAGCCGGGCGTCGCCAGGACGCATGCGGCAGACATGGCTGTGCGCGCCATAGTGGCATAGATTACGACATCAGACAGAGTATGAACAGAGAATGGCCCACAATCTCGACAATTGATATGCCCTGCGCACGCCTACACAGTTGTTGTAAAGTGAAGAGCTTGGACAGTCCCAATGATGCGCTGCCTCGAGTTATATTTACATCGTTTGCTGATGGAGCTATATACATTCCGCCCCGTCAGAACATGGAGACGGACAGCAGTCTTCTTGCTAGCTAGATGCAAGCACCACGAAACTCGAAGAATGAAATCATCAGAATTCCAGCAATACTGGTGCGCATACCATCATCGCTATGCGAGCGCATCATATATATACCCCTGCTGCTGCTTGCACAGTACACTTATCCACGCAGAAAGCGCTCTACGATTATCTTTACGGGAGTCGATCACCGACCCCCGACATCAGATGCTTGTTATCCAAGAAAAGCCTGCAAGTTTCCTACACCTTCAGAAGGCACTTGCCCACCTGGGGGCTCCACTCATACTGATCGTTCTCACACTGGCAGATGCTCTGGAAGCCGCACTTGTTGGGCACCTTCCTGTCGCACGCCCCGGTCGTCTCCTGCACGCACTGCGCGCCGTAACCAGGGCGCGGCAGCTCCACCTCTCCGGGGCCGCTGGCGAGCATGACGTCTTCGATCAGGCAGAGGCCGACAGAAGGGTTGAACGAGTAGCCGTCTGGGCAGCCGCACACGCTGGAGCCACCGCATTGGTTTATGTCCATACTACAGAAGCTGACCGGCATGAGCGCGCACGCTCCAAGCGGCGCGGGGGCTTCCGCCGTCGGCTCTCCCTCGTTCTGCGACAGCATTCGAGCGTGTGCCACGGGGAAAAATGAGACGAACAACAATGCTGCAGCCAAGACGGCACCGCCGAGGCGGAGGTAGCGAGAAGAAACCATATTATCCGGTGACGTGCTCCGCGGGACTGTTGTGTGGCGGTTCGCAGCTATGTCGGCGCGTCGGTTGGTTACGTCGGTGCTGATCTGGCAGGCGAGGAGAGCGGCTCTGAGGTTTAGACGCGGGTGATAGTCTATATCGAGTTGGGTAGTCGTTATGTCTGCTCGGCTCTATGGTCGGGGTACTTATATGGTGGCTGGTGGCGCTGCCAACAAGTCGTCACCTTTCGAGCAAGAGGGCGAAACCCTCGTCATCGACACGGTCATCGGTCGAGGCGAAGCGAAACGAGGTGACGCGCCGTCCGCACGAAAAGCCGCCAATGAAAATGTAATCAAGTGCAGCAAGTAGTACCAGGTAGTACGTATCGTAAAAAATACACCGCCAGTACCCGTACCGGGGCATAACTCCGCGACTCTGTAAATAACAGAGCTGCAGGCAATGCCTTAAAACTCCACGTATCCCTATATGCACTACCATCCCTGGCACTACCTAGGGAGGGACCTGTACTATAAAACGAATATACTGCATATGCTATATATGTACTATAGCTGCACTATCGCTACGCAGTACGCACTCGCACGGTCCGCGCCGCGCTCGTGTCATGCATGCTGTGCGCGCGCTGCCACTTGCTTGATGATGCAGTTCAAAGCAGCAGCGCATCCTCAGCGCTGGCGCAGCAGCGCAGTGTCACGGGCTCACGCGCAGCATGAGGATGTGCTGTACAAACAAACGCTCAAGGATTGTGTATTCCGTATTTTTTGTCGCTATTAACGTTAACGGGCGTTTCAAAGTTGAGTCTGGTTTTGCCAAAAAGGTCGCGCAGGCTGTTTTACACGGTCAAGAGCCGAAATTGGCAGGATGGTTTAGCGAAAGCGTGGAGGGAAAACGGAGTCAGGGGGGGCGCTGCGTGGAACGCAGCGAAAACTGGAAGATGGCAGGCTCAACTGTTCTGGCTGCTTTTATGTCTACTCGTGCTGCACCCAACAAGGGCGCAACAACAGTTACTAGTTCCCGTACCATTGCGCAGCACTTGTAGCTACAAAACGGTTAGGTCAAGGATGGAAACCCCATAAACTAGTTTAGATCATTTCAAAGTTGAGTCTGGTTTTGCCAGTCTTGAGCGAACACAGAGAGCGGTGGATTGACGGAGAAGAGGTAGCGCCAAGTCATGAAGGAGACACTGGGAAGGCCACCGCTGCGGAGTCCTGTTGGACTTGGAAGTGGCGGAGGGGGGCGATGTGTCCAAAGAAGAACCATGCGCCAGGTGAAGGAAGAACGTTGGGGTCGATGTAGTCCAGAACGACGTCTGAGTTAGTGGCCCAACCGCCTTGGTAGCGAATGTGGGACAATGGCACTCCGATGGCGTTTGCTGCAGAAGCTGCGCCCTTGCGAAGACTGTGTGAAGTCCAGGAAGTGCCAGTAGGGGGGGCAGCGTTGACTAGACTGATGGCTGCATACAGCCAGTCTGACATTGTAGCCGCAGTCCAAGGTTTCGACTGCTCGGCCGCAGTGACAGCCCAGAAGTTTGATGTAGCCAAGTCAACAGTAGCCAGGGGGACAGATTGGACGTTGTCGATGAAGTGGTGAAGGAGACGTGCCACTCGAGGGTGCTCGGACACCGGAAGGAGAAGTACGCGCAGGTCGTCGGGTCCCCGTCGGCCAGCGCGACCCTTCTCGCGGTACACTTGCAGGGTGATGTTGTAGTCGTCGACACGCACGTCTCGCACTCGACAGGACACGCCAGTAAGGCCCCTGGCAAAGAACATAAAGTTGACAACCGAGGCCAAGAGGGCCCGGAAGTTGTGGTGGTACTCTGGGTAGGGAGCAGACACAATCAGCTCGGCCTTTGTGACGAAGCGGTAGGCTACATCCGCAGGCAGAGGGACACGCAAAGGGGCAGCGTCCAGTCGGCGCTGACGCAGCATCAGCCCACGCCTTGCTGAAGTTAAGTGCAGGCTGTCCTTGGCGATTGGGTCGAGGTTGTGCAGCTCGAAGAACGTGTTGATCGCAGACAGGTAAGGTTGCAGTGACTTAGCGGCGATATGCCCCCGCTCGCCGATCCAGGCAACGTACCGAACGACAGTCGCAGTAGTCGCCTCCAGCGGGCTGATGTTCTCGGAGTCGTGACAGAACTCCGCGAACTGAGACAGCCGGCCGGCATAGCTTTTGAGTGTCTGAGCGCTGAGGGAGCTGGAGAGTAGGTCGAGCGTGCGCTGGCCCAGCTCGTCTGAGCCGAACGCGTCCTGCAGCCGAGCTCGCAAGGAAGCAGCCCAGGGAGCGACGGCTTCGGGCTCGTCAATTACGTAAGTGCGTCGTTTTACTGACAGAGTTCCACCGGTACGACTACTGTTCGCAAAGTACTCGGCAGCAGCAGTTAGATTCCCGGCGGTTGGCCGGTAGTTGCTGGACGGGTTTGCAGTAGCATCGGTACGGGTTTGCGGGGCTAGGTTCAGGTAAGAGGGCCGCCCTGCGCGCCCTTCGCGCTCGTAGCGCCTGTCTCGTGCGTAACGTACTCGCGCGAAACTTGGTCGTTGCGAACCAGTTGTAACACGTAGTGTAACAACCGACGGACACAGCGGTGGAATGGTACGGGAGGCGGTTAGTTGAGCCGCCATGTGCAGGTGTGCGGATGGTTGAGCCGCACTCGGCTGTAGCTGTGAGAAGCGCCGCACCGAGGAAGGTCTAAAGGAAGTCTGTAAGGTGGGGGGATCAGGCCCTAACACGGGGCGCTCATCTCGCCGTTGAGCTGCAAGGGTACGTATTGCGGCGGTCACCGAAAGGTGGCCTCGCAAAGCTCCAGCAGCTCCGACGAAAGGCGCCCCACACCGTCAATCGTGCTCACCTTCGCGGCCACGCCCACGTCCACCACCTCGTCCTCGCCCACGCCCGCGACCGGCAGCTGCAGCCACCACTCGAGCAGTAGCGGTTGCTTTCGCGCTGCTGGCTACGGTCGCCTCGAAGACACGGCGCTCGTAGTCACGCATGAGGTCCCCAAAGATCGCGGAGCCCAGATGCTCCGAAGCAGGCTGAAAATGCTGGGCTCGCAGCACATCCAGAACACCTTGGTCACCGTGGACACGCTTGATCTCATTTAGCCTTCGCAGGAAGGCCAAACGAAACCGAAACGCCTTGTCGATGGCCTCGGCGTGGTTCCGAGCTCTCGCGAGGTAGGGGGTGAAGTCCTGGTTGGTGGCAGGGACGTAGGGCAGTAGCTCGTCGAGAGCCACGAAAAGCGCGGCCATGTGGGCCCCGAAACACGACATCCACAAGTACTCCTCCTGGGCCGGCAGACGCCGGTCATCCTGCTTGAGGTACTCGTTCGTTAGGTCGGTGCTCAAGGGAAAGAGTCCAGGCACTCGGCTGACCGGTCGAACGGCCTCATAACCAGACTTTGCTCTCTGCAGTAATTCTGGCACCGCGAGGTAGTCATCCTCGGCACTCACGGATTTTGCTCCGACACGGCCGCTCTGGGCTAGCTCTAGCAAGTCGGGGCGCTCTGCGGCTCCCCCGCTGCCTGTCGGCTGTCCCGCGATGCGCTGCCCGGAGCGAGAGCCATGTGCCCCTTCTCCATCAACAACACGCTCACGAGCCGTCAATTGGGCTACAGCCGTAGCCAATGCACGCACATCTGCTTGTGTGACAGTTATACTTTTGTGTAACTTGTCCTGCACTATCTTTGGCATAATACTGTACGAGTACCAGTACCGCAGAGTGGCGTAACATTCTACGGGTACGACAGGTACTAGTACGAGGGCGCGCACGACGCGCGCACTAATACTCGTACCGGGTATCGATTACCCAAGGTCCGTATATGTCTGCTTGGGACTTGTCAGTACCAGGCAGTATACTAAGCAATGCCATGCCAAAACGAGGCAGACGCTTGGACTTCTGTTCGTCTCTCCAAAGGTGACGCTCTTCGCAGTGGGCGTGCTGCTATAGGTCGGCATGGTCTCATGACCACTGCCGACACTAGCCTTAGTATATATAGCAGCGGGTGGTGACAACCTTGTAACCAATTATTGTTGTATTCTCCTCTCGGGAAGTCTCTCGCCTTTGCACCGCCACCACCACCACTGCACCCCACCTTTGTTTGTTTGTCCCTACAGTCTCTATCTTGTTGAGACTGTCGCACTGGTTTCGGAGCTAACCAAGCTCTACATTCGTCAAGTCTTCCACTGCTATATATACTCGTTTGTTGTATGATGAGTGCTGCTATGAGGCGCAACAAGTACACCCGTGCGCAACTTGCGGCTATTGAAAAGGACGCCGATACCAAGCTACCATTCGACAGCGGAGTGTCTGCGGCTGTCATCGTCACTTCAGGCACCGGAGTGGGTGCTGAGCGTGATATCGTACTGACAATCGAACCGAATCATAATAATACAGCATTCGTGCCATGTGGAGTTTCAACGCTTATAGACCTGTCAGTACGCGAGGTCGCAGTTCGTATGCTGCAAGCGGAAACAGGAATCACTATAAATCCAGCTGACTTGATTCTCTTCGACTGCGTACCGATTGATGGCATGGATTGTTTCCTTTATGAAGCGCACCTGAACTTCTATGAGCTGAAAAATGATACCCGTTGGCCGTACCGTGCGGAGCAGCTCGTCAATGAAAACTTAATACCGTTTGTTGGACCACTAACGCCAGCGACAGCGGCAGCTCCACCAGTATATATCGGTCCGCGTTTTCCTGATCGTATAACAATTGAACCGGGCAACAGTCGTCCGTCGTACACTACCGAGATAGCTAAACACCTGCGGGGGCAATGGTGTCGTGCCAAGCCCTATGTCGCAGCGAATGCTATTCACTCGGCAGTCGTTGACAAATGGTCTAATGTATATAAGGCCGCGTCGACGTCTGGAATTTGGACTAATAGGGCCTACCCAGGCATTCCTGTTACAGTCCCATTTCGTTTTGGATATGATGAGTCGCCATTGTGGGAGGTAGTTCATGAGTATATGACTATCGACCTGGCGGACCGAGTTGGATAAAATGGAAATTAATGGTACCCTGGCGTACGTGTTACTGTACCGTTTCGTTATGGCCTCGACGAGTCACCTCTGTGGGAGGTCGTCGACGACTACATGGCTGTCGACATAGCGACCGAGTTCTACCGTATGGAGCTGAAAAAGGACGACTACTACGCTGGTGGCAGTCGTACGCAAATACATCTGCTGATCAACGACATGCTACTGCGACCGAGTTCGTCATAGCCGTTCGTATATCGTCTCAAGCACATGACCTTCAACGAGAAGACTGCATCTGCATCTATAGTCTCATATGCATATGAATGGATGCATCTATAGTCTCATATGCACATGCATCGATGCATCTATAGGCGCATATGCATCTGCATCTGCATCTATAGCTTGCAGGTGGTGATCGCAGGACGTGCTGGAGCGCCCGCGACTTCCGCCGAGTACGCGCCAAGAATATTACGACATACTGGCGATAGCTCGGCGGGAGCTGAGCAACGAGCCGACGAGCGTCGAGTAAACGGCGGGCCTTTGTCATCCGGAGCATCGGAGCTCGGCGCAGCGCTCGTTTGCTAACCGAGGAGAAGCGCGGAGGAGTCGACGTGTCGACACGCTGATCGACGACCCTTGTTATGGTCTTTTCAGTGGCGACCACTCTCTCGGCAAATTGCCTCGGCACATCCAAGGTTAGTACGCACTTTGATGAATGATGATGATGTACCGTCAAATAATGTTAATGCCCCTGTAGATGCACCTACTGATACGTTTGTTGGTAGTAAAGCATCTCATATAGATACGAAAAGCATACTCGTTACATAAACTCGAAAATTGTCGGGTCGTCGTCGAGTGAAAGCTATCCGTCATAAAAATGTTCAGAATCCTAGTACACATACTGGTGCTACCTGGAGACTGATGAATCGTATCTTTAACCCTCTCTATGATCAGTATAAGTTTACTCTAGAGGGATGTGCAGATTATGAGGGATTGAATACCCATAAAGATCTGCCGTTAATGCGGAAAACGGCACGGGGAGGGAAGGCAAAGCCTCGTGTGGCTGAGTTCTATTCAGTCCATATAAATGTGATCAGGGATGATCCTGATTTGCATATGGACGATTCGATGCTACATGAATATAAGGATACTATTCGGAAAATTCTATATGAAGAGTTCCCGGATGTGTTAAAACCGGTTGATAGTGCTCCACAGCATCGTCCATGGGACCATAAGATTGATCTTACTGGGACTATGAAGAAACAACGTCTCAATCGGTTGTCTCCGGCAGAGCGAGCTGAGTTAGATCGCCAATTGAAATCAGCTATTGATGCCGGACTTGTACGTCCTAGTCAGTCTGAGTTTGGCTCGCCTATTCTTTTTGTTAAGAAGGCGGATGGATCTCTCCGGCTATGTGTAGACTATCGTGGTCTTAATGATGTCACCCGGAAGGATGCGTATCCCTTGCCGCGTATTGATGAAACTCTTGATGAGTTGAGGAAAGCTCGATGCTATACTCATCTAGACCTAGCGTCTGGTTATTGGCAAGTAGCCGTTGCAGAAGAAGATATTCACAAAACTGCATTTCAGACACCTGATGGATTACTAGAATGGACTGCAATGCCTTTTGGTTTATGCAATGCCCCTGCTACTTTCCAACGCATGATGAACGACATCTTACGTCCGTACTTACGCAAATTTGTTGTTGTATACCTTGATGACATTTGTATTTATTCAGAAAATTATGCTGATCATATGGAACACATTCGTTTGGTTCTAGCAAAATTATCTGAACACAACTTACGTTTGCAACTAAAGAAATGTTTCTTTGGCATGACTTCCATGGAGTATTTGGGATACACTGTATTTGATGGTAAGTTACAGGTGAGTGAGTCAAAAATTTCTGCCGTAAAAGATTGGCCTGTGCCAAAAACTCAAAGTGAAGTGCGAAGTTTTGTACAATTTTGCAATTTTTACTCAAAGTTTATTCACCATTTCAGTGATCTAACAACTCCGTTGACAGATTTGTTACGTAAAACAAAACCAGCTGTTGTAGACTGGAACCCTGCCTGTCAGGAAGCCTTTGAGACTCTTCGTCTACGTTTGATTTCCGCTCCTTGTCTTATCATACCTGAAATAGGCATTGATGCGACGTTCACCGTAGCGACAGATGCGTCCAACGTAGGGATTGCTGCAGTTTTACTGCAGGACCATGGAGGAGGCGTTCAACCAGTGGCATATTGGGCGCGGAAGCTGAATACAGCTGAGCGTGGAAACACTTACTCTGCTTATGACTTAGAGGCTTTGGCCATTTGTGAGTCTATTAAGCATTGGAGGTGTTACCTTGAAGGGTGCTGTCGATTCCTTGTTGTTTCAGATCATGACACCCTACGGCATTTGCTCAGGCAACCTGCAGAAAGGATGAATAGGCGCCAAGCTCGCTATGTACGCGACTTGCAGCCCTATGTTGGTTCAATGTCCCTTGCTTACAGGAAAGGCAAATGGAATGAGGCGGATCCGCTATCTCGAAGACCGGATTTTAAACCTATTGGTTTCGGAGGCCTACATTGGACCGGGGATGTGCCGGACGCGGTTGAGACACTTGAAGGTGTACACTCCCCACCGTTCTCTGCCATAGCTTCTATGAGTGTGAGTGCTCTAAAGCTAAGTGACGATATCCTCGATATGATCAAAGAAGGGTATAAGGCAGACGGCTTCTATTCCTTATGGGGGGGGGTGGATGAAGTCGGGACATGTGTCCGAACACGACGGATTTTTTTGGAGACATAAGTGCCTATGTATCCCTAATAACCGTCAGCTCATTAACAAAATATTGTATGAGCTACATGATACTACTGGGCACCGTGCTGTTCAGAGTACCTTGGCACGTGCCTTGGAACGTTTTTGGTGGACACGCATTCGTCACGACGTGAAAGCCTATTGTGATAAATGTCCAATATGTAGGCGGGTACGTTCTCGTCCACAGCCGGCAGCACCGACGCAGCCGTTACCAGTGCCACCACGTCCATGGCATTCTGTTGGTTTGGACTTCATTACCGATTTACCTGTGAGTAAAGGTTTTGATACAATGTTGGTTGTCGTATGCCATTTGACTCGTCAAGCACATTTTATTCCGACGATTAAAACTGTGACCGGTGAAACCTCAGCTGAGTTATTCTTGAAAGAAGTATATAGGCTGCATGGTTTACCACGAGTCTTAATTTCGGACCGTGATCCGAGATTTATGTCTTCTTTTTGGCAGACTTTGTGGCGCCGCCTAGGCACTAAGTTAAATATGTCTAGTGGCCAACATCCTGAGACTGATGGTCTGACCGAAAGAATTAATGCTATTGTCTGTGAATTAGCAAGAGCATTCTGTTGCTTTGATGGCACAGATTGGGTTGATCAATTGCCATTGATGGAATTTTCGTATAATTCTACTAGGGCACTTGGTATTGAGCATACACCGTTTGAGGTTAATTACGGATTTAATCCTGAAACACCTCCTGACTTATTGTTTGCCATGAGGCCTACAATACCTGTGTCAGTCAGTGCTCAACAGAAAATCCAGAATATGAAAGACATCCATGACTTAGTCAAATCGATTTTGGCAATTCATAAGGATGAGTTGACTGTTCGTCCTACGGAAAGGCAACAGAGGGATGTTCCCATTTTCAATGTTGGAGATAAAGTGAGTATCGTAACTCGCTTGTTAAAAATCAAAGGCCAACCTAACCAAAAGTTTATGGATAGACAGTTGGGTCCTTTTTCAATAGTTGAGAAAATTGGCAATTATAGTTTCCGGTTGCAGTTGCCTCCGGGAATGAAATTGCATCCGGTTTTCCATGTGAATAGTTTGCGGCCTTGTCCGACTGCACCTATTCGACCGGTTGTACCAATTGTGACAGGTTCTAATGATGATCCTGATAGCCAAGAGTTTGAAATTGAGAAAATATCTGCTGTCAAAGTTGGCTTGATGCCAGGACGCAAAGGTACTCAATTACAATTTTTGGTGCACTTTGCAGATAAAACTATTGCACCTGTGTGGCATCGTTTGTTTGATGTTAAACGAACTGTTGCTTTGCAAGGTTTTCTGGATACGCCGATGTGGTTGCAATTTGCTGAGTCAGATGTGTTTCTGCAGCATGCGGCTAAATATCCGGCTAGAATTCCAACTGCAAATTGATACTGCCTTATGTTGTCCAAGGGGGGAGAGATGTAGTGTGACAGTTATACTTTTGTGTAACTTGTCCTGCACTATCTTTGACATAATACTGTACGAGTACCAGTACCGCAGAGTGGCGTAACATTCTACGGGTACGACAGGTACTAGTACGAGGGCGCGCACGACGCGCGCACTAGTACTCGTACCGGGTATCGATTACCCAAGGTCCGTATATGTCTGCTTGGGACTTGTCAGTACCAGGCAATATACTGAGCAATGCCATGCCAAAACGAGGCAGACGTTTGGACTTCTGATCGTCTCTCCAAGGTGACGCTCTTCGCAGTGGGCGTGCTGCTATAGGTCGGCATGGTCTCATGACCACTGCCGACACTAGCCTTAGTATATATAGCAGCGGGTGGTGACAACCTTGTAACCAATTATTGTTGTATTCTCCTCTCGGGAAGTCTCTCGCCTTTGCACCACCACCACCACCACTGCACCCCACCTTTGTTTGTTTGTTCCCGTCAGTCTAGCAGAGACTGTCGCACGTGTGCGAGTAGTTACACCCCACACTCTGATATCACGCCACCGGTCCGTAAGTATCAGATTTTGAGATCCACTTGGCCTGAAGTTCCACGCCCATGTGGTGACCGCGCTTGCACGCCGTGACGATGCTGAGCGGGTTTTGGTCAAATTTCAACAGTAGATTGACTATATAATCGTGGAAATCGCCTAAACGACCTCGGACGACGGCCGTGGTGCCTCTCTAGGGAAATTTTAGCCATGTTCAATTAGATTATTTCAGTAGCGCAGAAATCTTGATTATTTTAGACATTTCCTCGCAAGGCGGCACTGAGCAATACCGTGAATTTGAGAACTGCACAACGCAACAGTGAATTATCGATGGTATCACGTCGCATCGTGCACGGGCGCACGCCAGTATGGTCCCACCCCGACCAATAACGCCCTATAACAGCCCTGCTATCCTCTATATGTTATGGTTCTCACCCATCCATGGCCATTCCACCAGCCTGCGATGTTCTATGCATGCGCGTCGGCAGTTCGGCACGTATGGGGCACTAGCCTCATCTGTGTTAATGGGGTGTTTCAGGGTCAACGCCCAATGTGGCGCCATGGCTACTCGTGTAGTATAGTTATTAGGGTCTAAAGTGTTAACAAATAATTATCAAACTCTGCAATGATAACACTTGATATGTGCACCATTCCAGGGCCTCAGCCCTCAGGTCATAAGTCCTATATTAAGCAGTTGTCGTGCTATACTCGTAAACTGAGATCATTGGGCGACGAAAACAGACCCGGGACTTTATGTGGAGAGGTGTATTTCCAAGCTCGTAGGCTACTATACCATATATGCTCCCTCATACTTATGTATACATATGCATACATATACATATATAAATTACTTATTTATTTCTGTGTATATATGGTCGTAATACCGGTCGTAACACTAAGCCATCCCTTTATTATCCGCAGAAGTCTTAACATGCCTCTTTTTGGCCGAATGCGAGTTTGCGAACAAGTAGGGCAGCTAAACTAGGGTTTGGGACCTGAAATCCTGGAATATTAAGTCAGCATCACAATGGGTTTCATCAAGCTCTAATATCCCAACAGCTGTGCTACACTGAGCCGTCATGGCGCCATATTTGGTGTTCCAAGTGCCCCCATAACACATGGCTGGGTTGGTGACCTTCACGTGCCGCTGCGCATAAATAGACTATCATTATATGGTGGCGGGATGGCCGTTATGCCATGGATCGGTGAGGAAACATATCAGCAAAGGGGCTACGGTGGTTTTAGGTGAGGTGGGGGCATGTGAGTGTGCGTGGGTCACTGTACGCTATATATGCATTGACACCATCGCGATAGCATTGTTGCCTCGTTGAGCAATCTTTGAAATTCAACCGGAAAATCATAGCGGCTCAGGGATTGCTCAGAAATTTCTGAAAAATACGGACAGTTACCTAGGCAAACGCCGGATGTCACAGTTTGGCGGGAGTCCGGGCACGTTTAGGCACCTTTTCGTCCCTAATAAACGTAGACGTAGGTAGAAACATGACGCGCATGCAAAAGGTGGCCACATAATGGGCGTGGAACTTGCGCTTTACCATGCATGCGTCTCAATACCAGATAACTTAGTACCCGATCATGAGGCAATGTTTCGAAATGTTCTTGCAAACCGCTGATACTTTATTCATGACCCCTTTAGCGATGGGTATGGGCGCCACGCGCCTTCCCCCCTTTCACAGCGCGTTGTTTCCACCATCATCGAAGCAATAAAGGCCACGCTATTCTCGTCCCACTCGGCCCATGATAACGCGCTATGCATACGGCGGCATGTAGCCATGCGCTACTATAGAAAATCCTCACCATGCAGCAAGGAGGCCGCGAGAACCCCATCATGCTTGAGCATGCCACGATTATAGCAATTTGCTCCAAAACCAACAGGATCGATAGATAGGGACTTTTGCATACCTTGCATGACCCAATCTAGTGCCCTACATGCATGGCTGTTAGTTCGCATATCAAGGGGGGCGTCGTGTAAATTCGGCGCCATGTATTGAGGGTCATGGCTACTTGTGCTGGGCACGGATGGCGCCATAATTTCGCGTTTTATTGCGGCTCCGTCGTCGCACACACTGTTTTGGCATAGATGAAATCGTTGATGGGGCCTTACGGCTACATTGCGGCACCATCGTATCTAACGCGCTATACTATCAAAGCAGCATTCGACCCAAGGCGTACTGGCCTTTGCAACATATGCATGCATGCCCGCACGCACGGGCTCAATATACGCATTTGTGGGCGTGTCGACTGAATCCGTAAACCCCATACTTATATGGAGGGGTGTATTATTATACGATAATCAGATAATCCATCTTGCTCGCGGTAGTCGTGTACGATGTATATACGATGTGCTGTGCACACACACACACACACACACACACACACACACACACACACACACACACACACACACACACACACAACAATTGTGTGTGTGTGTGTGTGTGTGTGTGTGTGTGCGTGTGTGTGTGTGTGTGCGTGTGTGTGTGTGTGTTTTTGTGCATATATAGTTATATACATTTACATATGTACATATGTTAACATATATAGACATATGTACAGACATTGTATATATGAATAAATATACTTATATGCGAACATACATGGTAGCGGCAGTTAGTAGTATACACCAAGCTCGCGATATAGCATTAGCACTGGTAGTACAGCAGTATAGTAATAGTAGTGGTAGCACTTCGAAACTTTTCGCCAGCCAACCTGCTGAGTTCCGCCGTCACCTGTCGCGCACACGGCGGGGGCTGTTGCAACGGGTCTCGGCTTGCGTGCATGGTACCCAGTGCGGCATTCTCTCTGCCGGTGTGCAGATGGCCAAGTCTGATGCGTGTGCTCGTGCCCACTCTGCGTCTTCTCATGTTACTTACTGCTTCCACCCCGCAGTCGCTGTAGAGGACCTTTCTGATTGCCTATTATTTTGGTGATTTCCGATATCGCCTTCTGCTGCTAGCTCATGTAAATATAATTAATAGTAGTGCTGGTACGCCTAAAAGTAGTATCATTGGTACGATGACAATGCAGCATTGCATCATCACAGCATCAATATCAACAAGCGCAACAGCTCTGATCATTGAATATCATTGATGAAATAAAATCGATGATATGCGTGTAGGCAAGGGGGGCGCGGGCGAGATATGTGTATATATACATATGTATATATATGTAGGTCTGTGTGTGTATAGATATATAGGTACAGGCATTCGCAGTATTAGCTTCGCTTCAGGTGTGTTACCCCGTACCGCCATGTAAGTAACGTGTCGCGGCCCGCTCAGCTCGCAACCAAGTTCGCGCGCTGCTGTTGCCGTTCCGCGGTTTTCACTACTGTGTGACCAGGGAACACACAGTAGTGAAAACCAACCAGCGCACACTTACCACCTAGGCCGTCTCACGCCTGTCCAAGCCCGCGCAGCCACCGCGGTTTCTCGTCGCAGGTCTAAACACAGTGATGAGGATGACAGACGACAGTGTCATCGACTTGACGCTGGACGACTCGTCCGACGACGATGCAGCACAGCGCCCTGGAAAGCGCTCGTGCCCACCGGCTCCAGAGTATTCTAGCAGCTCCGACGAAGTTGTTGTAATGGAGGAGGTCAGCGGGGCGTCGCCTGCTGTTGCTGTAGCCGGGGCGGGCGGGCTGCTGCTGCGGGGCGACGAGGAGCTGCGGATCACCGGCAGCCGTCTCGAGGTGAGCAGTATCAGCCGTACACCCGCCGCGCTGTCCGCAGGCGGCACCTGCAGCCGAGGGGCACGGGCGAACGCGCCACGAGGGTTCTCTTGTCGAGCGCGCTGAGGATCGCCTACCCCAGCCCTCGCGAAGTTACCACCCATCGGTCCAGCATCGTCACTCGTCTTTCATTCCGAGGTGTAATCCTCCTGTCGGGATTGTTTACCTTCGCCGGCTAGTCCTTACGACTTTAGCTGTCTTTCCGGCGATTGGTCGCTACCCGGAGCCCTCAACAACGTTCAAAGTCGATATTTGTCCCCACTCGTTCCCGACTTTATTTACCAACATTTCCGTGCGGTAGCCTGGGGGCCAGCTGGGACCGTACATACTTTCCGACACGATCAAGGCAGGTGGGTGAGTGTGCCTTGCAGTGACTTAATGCCTGCAGTGCCGTTACTCGAGGCGACTTAGCCCAAGGCGGCCTAGACGACTATGGATTTTCCTGTAGTTGGCGTCAGCATTTCTGCGGGGGGAGGGACGAATGCCGCTCTTGTCTTTTCGAACTTATCACCCTGAGCTGGACACCCGCTCTTCTTTCACGCGTCATATCGATTCAGCGCCATATTGCTGGGACCATTTTGTGCTGCTTAGACCTGATCACTGCGTGGCTTGGTCTAAGAGACGGCGGCTTGGCTGCCTGTCACCACGCTACTGCAGGTCTGGAACCAGCACCTTCCCCACCAGCGCCATCTGTGTGGCCGGCACCCCTTCACCAGGGGCGCTAGCGCCTCCAATGCGCAGGCATGCGGCAACGTGGGCCCCGCAGCTCCCCGCACTGCCCTCCCGCTTCTTGTATCCGCCGCCCTGTGGGTCTGCTGACCACGATGGTCCAAGCATACATAAGCAGAGTGGCCTGGAGTTGTCTTTGCTCAACGCAGGCGCAGATAATGAGACACCTCAGAAAGGCCATGCATGTATACAGATAGGCATGGCATCTGTATACACATAGATCGGCTATATTATGACTGCATGCATACCTGTATTCATGTGTGAGCTGAAATATGCCAGTGCGCAGATGCTCTCGAACGTACAAACTGCATAATCTATGCATAATGTATTAGTGCCGGTGTACAACAAATGGACGAATTTCGTTTTACGGCCCATAAATTTGGGGAGCCAACTAAGTATGCTGCTGTTTCGCCGCAGCAAGTAGATTTTTTTGGTATCACGCGCAAGCAAACACCGGGAAACTCCGAGCTGCGGGATGTGACTTACGCTGTACAAGGACTTTGATTTTCCTAGCCTGGATTTACTCTATGCTGTTTGTACCCGCCCGTAGTTCATATATCAATGTGCGTCTACAGTTTGCAGACAAATGTCCGGAGGAACTATCCGCTGTTTATTATATGTACGTGTGTGTGTGTGTGTGTGTGTGTGTGTGTGTGTGTGTGTGTGTTCGTTTATAATATGTATATAGAATGCATATATACTCATTATGCGTTTAACAACGCACGTCCGTATGTGCATTTTGTGCAAGTACCTATGGTGTCTTTGAAGCATCACGTTTCATTGTATCCAGCGTATGTGTCGTAAACAATGGCCACAGACCAAACAGCGGATGTTCAAGTGATGCCCTGTAATCACCCTGCTGCGCATCCTCACATTCCAGGTCATCCGCCTCCCTCTTGCAGTGAATACAATACATGTATACCTACCTGTGTACATAGCCGCACTGCAGCTGGTGGCTATACTCTGCTCTTTGTTTATGTGGCTAAGAACCCCCCCCCCCCTCCCCCTCCTCTACCACTCTGCCTCTCTGCCCCTCTCCCTCGGCAGTGCTACTGCTTTGTGTGCGACAAGGTGGCCTCAGACTGCTCCCTCTGGGGTTCCGGCAACATGCGATCCGACCACTGCAACGGCTACCCCGACAACGCCGGGCTCTACACCTCGCTGCGCCGCAGCGAATCAACCTCCCCCACCTTGGCCGGGGGTCGTGGACTATGGCGTGCAGACCGCAGCAGCGCTCCACACCCTTGCAGGCACCTATGCGGCCCAGCACGCCACAGCCGGCGGCGGAGGAGCTGCCCGCGCCTGGCCCCGACATGCTTCCCCTCGGCGAGATCCGGCTGCGCTGCAAAGCGCGCACTCGCGCCGTCACTCTGCCGGAGCTGGACGCCAAGCTGCTGCTCCATGGCGTGTACACTGGCACCGGGCGACTCCCGGACGGCGCCCTCCACATCGGCAACCTCTTCTCTTCTCTGTCCTTGTCCGGCCCAGAAAGCCAAGCATGCGGACATTCCATGAGCAATCCCCCCCTTGAGCTACTTCCGGCCTGCGAGGCGGTGCCACCCGATCGCATCGTTCCGGTCACTGTCTTTCAATGCGATGGCTCCTCCGGCCCACCCAAGATCTACGGCGCGCAGATCAGCCACAACGGCGACACATCAGCGCGCACTCTTCTGGCCAAGTCGATGCAAGCCGTTGGAGTGACTGAGGAGCCACGGGGCGGCATCCTGCTTGGGCAGCCTCGTGAGCAAAGGAACGGCACGCGCGACGACTGCGCCAGCTTCCTGCACGGAAGTGACTCATGGAGCATGCACCAGTCGCTTGTGATGGTGGTTCCTGCTGTAACAAAGCAGCACCGCGGTCTGCTGTGACTGGAGTACGGAAGGAAGAAGACCGACCCGGCAAGGCTGGTGGTCTACCTGCACGTTCCTTCACTGGTGGTTGTACCTTCCTTCACTGATGCCCGTCGTGGGACTTCGCACAGTATTAGGCCCATTGGGCCGCCGGTTGTTCTCATTGTGACACGCGACTGCGCCAAGGGCGGCAAGAGGGCTGAGGCGGAAGTGCAGCAGGGCGTCAAGGCGGCGCTGAAGCCACTCCTCAAGCCGGGGATGAAGGCGCCATCCGCAACTCTCCAGGACTGCACAAGGTGGATAGGAGGCGAGGTCGGCCTGCAGTCGGGGCCCTTTGCGCAAAGGTCGAGACTGCTTCCGGTCGAGCTTGGCCTGCCGACAGCATACATGGCTGCAACGCTGACAGAGAGGGCGCAAGCAAGCTACGACCTCTCCAGGCTAAGGCACCCAGCAGAGCATGCCCGGGGTTTTGGCGCCTTCACACGCGCGGCAGATGGACGCTGGCAAGCAGCACGCCGCGCGAAACGAGCCCGCGGTCCTTCTGAAGCAGATGATCGCGGCGCAGCGCTGCAACAGGCCCGACGAGACACAGAGCGGCGCGCACAGCGCGCACCACTTTGCCGGGTTCGGAGAGCCCGTCCGCCAGGACGGCATCCCCAGCCTCCGCGTGCGTGTCCACCTGGAGCCAGACCCACGGGACCCTTGCTGCGGCGACGCCGTGTTCCAGCTGTGGACGTGGAAGGCCAGCTGAGCGCAGCCAGCATTCGATGCTGGCCCGGGCAGGGTGGCTGGCACATGGAGGGCGGCCAGCCTGGCTAAGAGCAAGCTGCCTGGGGTTCTGATCCTCACCACAATGCACCGCGCTGCCAGCAATCAACCGGCCGGCCGGAAGATTGGCACTGCCCCCGATGCAGCGCGGCCTGTGGAATTCAGTGGCGCTCAGTGCTGCCGACTGAGGCCGCAGTGCACCGTGCTGCTCATGCCCAGGCGGGCCCGGGCTCCCTGTCATGCAAAATGATGTGTTATTTAGTATGAGGTAGCCTATCTATTTGCAGTTGGCTACAGCACGTATTGTGTGCCTGAGTTTGTATGTAGCTGATACTGGCCGTAGGTGTGGCGTAGTGACGGAGCCCCCCAAGCCCGCGTGACTCATCAAACCCCAATTTGTACTTCCTAGACAGTTTTCACAACATGATCAACATGATCAACATGGCATTACATGGATACTGCCGCGGGTATGTGGGTAAGCCTCCAATTGCATGGCAGCGGTCTCCGGTATGCATGCAGGTGTGAGGCACCGGCCAAAATCACTCCCATGGTGCTGCCCTATGCCGCCCCGACAGCATGATGGTATGCAGCTCTGAGTCTGTGCTGCGGGGTATATTATATTGGGGGACATTATATTACAAGATGGAATATGTGTGTGTGTGTGTGTGTGTGTGCGTGCGTGCGTGTGTGTGTGTGTGTGTGTGTGTGTGTGTGTGTGTGTGTGTGTGTGTGTGTGTGTGTGTGTGTGTGTGTGTGTGTGTGTGTGTGTGTGTGTGTGTGTGTGTTCGCCGGCAATTAAGTTCATAGCGGTACAAACAACGTTCTCCCATTCGTAGTATATGGGACTGTTATTCATTTGGCAGTTCGACTCTATCCGCAGTCTCGCGAGGAGAGTGCAGGACGGTGACATAGCTGTCTTCCGTCCCAGGAGCGACCTGAAAGTCAGGAGCCATGTTGATGTCACGATTGTTCCACTGCAGCATGCCAAGGTGCTCTCCAACCTCGCCCACTTTTAGATCATGGCCGGCACAAAGTCCCCCATCGGCCAGGCATGTTTGGTGGTGGCCTGAGGGCCAGGGCCGCACCGGTTTTCTGCAGAGATGAAGGATGAGGCAACAGAAGCTCAAGACCAAGAATTATTAGAAAAAGATATAGTTACAATGACTAGTTGCAATTATTAATAATTGGTAGTTGGATTCGTGAGGGGACCCAACTGCCAGCAGACCTGGGGCTGCCCCCATGGCTGTCTAGAAACGCAGTGCGTTAGAAAGTAGGGGGGCGGCCGGGGCTGTTCCTCACAACAGCCAGTATTTTCAGCGCCTGTGAACACCAGCGTAACCAGTCACCCTGAAACTGCGCCTCTCCCACTACGTAAGCCTGCACCCAACTGCTCCCCAGCATGGCTACCGGCTCGGGCAACCCACCCGCGGACGAGCGTCCCGTTGTGCCGGCACGCGCCGCGACCGAGACCCTCAGCAAATTGTATGACGAACATGCTCACGACCTGTACGCCACCTTCACCCCGGTGCAATGGGCGAACGGGCTGCACGGCGCAGCTGAGGTCCACCGTACAGACTGGTTCCACCTGACCAACCTGGTGCTTCTCTCTCGTGCACAGGCTCACCGCGACAGCATCGCTCGACTGACAGACGTTGACCGCACCGCGTTCTTCGACTACACGGGCCGCATTCTGCGCCTCCTGGAGGGCGACTCGGCCGCCCACTGCATGGCAGCGCAAGGTAACGGCCAGGGATGCCCAAACCGCAGCAGCAACGGCCTCCCCTACTGCAAGCGCCACAGCAACCATGGACTCCCCTTGCTGGCACACGACGACGACGGCGTCACCGGACACGGGCACAGTTACGCGTGTTTTGGCTGCGGCCAGCCGAGCGACGACCATCCTTCCGACAGCGAGGACGCCGACGGCGTCCACACTTTCAACTGCGCCACTTGCGCCGCCAGCATCACGGCAGCCTGCGCCGCCAAGGCACTTGGAGCTGACCGCTTTTCAGCCCCCCGGGTGATTTGCGACTGCTGCTCCGGTGGGCGCGGCCGTTGGGGGTTAATCCTCACTGAAAAAGTTACGGATCGTGCGAACCGGCTGTCCCGCAGTACTACCGCCTACCCGTACAACCTGACCTGCCACCATCACGCCCCGGTCCACCCGCCGGCTGACGACCCCGCTGGCTGAGCGTGACCCGGCGCGTGGTCTCGCGGATGGGAGTATCCCCGCGAGGCTACCGCCGGCAACGCCGCCAGCGCGGGCACCGGCCATGGCGCCAGTCCCAGCTCATGCTCCCGTTCCCGTTCCCGCGCAGTCAGAGCCCACGGCCCCACTTGCCCCGTTCACCCTCACCTCTGCCGTCTACAACAAACTGGTCGAGGCTATCGCTGCCCTCACCGGCAAGGTCGACCGGGTAGTTAGGGAGAGCCGATTACTGAAGGCTCAAGCCCAGGATGCCGCGCCTCGCGCCGTCCCAGCGGCGCCGAGGCCGCCTCCGGAGGCTGCCCCGAGCAACTACACAACGCCCGCGGAGCTGCTCCCGCCCCTGGTGCGCCCACCCGCCACTGCGGCAGCACGTCCTGCCCCACCTGCATTAAGTCCTAGCAACGCTCCAAGGACCACCTCGATGCGTGCGGCTGCCCCGTCAGCTCTCTGATGCACTACGCCAACCGGGCGTATGGGGCGCAGCTCGACCTACTGCCCACTAAGCCGATCGACGACAAGGCCCGACAATGGCACGAGCTCCACGGCTACCAGCCCCCCGCCAACCCGGCGCAACCCTACCCCGACCGCCACCACCTGGAGGCCTACCACATCCACATGATTCCCTGGCACTGGGAGCTGCTGCATGTGGTCGACTCCCCACTCTTCGACAACTCCCCCGACGGCGAGTGGCGTGTGGAGACCATCCTTGGCGTCACTGGCCGCATCCGCTTGATGCACGCCGTGCAGAAGGCCTGCGAGCACGGCGACGGCGGCCCCGCCCTGAGTTGGCCATCGGCCTACGCGTACATGCAACGGTACCACCGCACGTACCTGGTCCCTTGCGAATTACCCCTGTTTGACCAGTGTTCCAGCGGCTGCAGGCCAAGCAAATGGACCTGCTCCGCAAGGGGGTGGCTCCGCACCTGCATGACGACCTCCAGCGTCAGCTCATCTCCGCCTCGCGTGTGCTCCTCAACACCAGCTGGCTGGACGAGCTCCGGTGCACTGCGGGCCGCCCCCGGGCACCGATCCCCTCCTGACCCCGGGCCGCCCCAATCCGAACCCCGCCCGGTCGGGCCCCAAGGCCTCCGGTGATGATGTCCGGTGATGATGCACAGGCAGAGGGGCCGCCCTGTCCCGCTACCAACCCAACCCACACAGGCAGCTCCCGGCTGCCCCCTGAGGCGAGTGCCTCCATGCACGCGCAGACATGGGCTCCATGGCGTCATCGCAGCATGGCGGCACCGCCTGCACACACTCCGCTAGCGGCTCTGCTACCAGCTGCTTCATATCTCGAAAACCAAATCAGACAGTACTCCAACGTTTCCGCCAAGCACTGTACTGTCCGTTCATCTATATGTGACCATCACGCCATGAGCCGTCCATAATATCATTATCACGACAATGATTTCAATTTGACAGAGGATAAACAGAGCGAAACGGACACGGGTGCTTGCCATTCCGCCTCTCGTCGGGAGCATTTCTCCGACAGCACATATTATACGAGTTCATACCTCCATGAATAACACCTCCCCCCCAAAAGGGGGGGGGGGGGGGGGGTTTAACCCGTGAGTGACAGACAGCGCCGCAAAGGAGTTGCAGTCCATCGCTGGGCGGAGCTCGTTTTCGTCTCAGCCGCCACCTTCTGCTCCACCCGTTGCCGGCAGAAGTAGTGGCGGCTGGCGTTGGTCTCGAGGTCGGCGCCGCTGGCGCGGTGGAAGGCGCTCTGCTCGTGGCGGAGCTGGATCGCGGTATCCAGCGCAGAGCAGGCGAAAGCCGGCAACACATTCGGGGGGGAGGGGGGGGGGGGGGGGGGGGGGGCGGGGGGGGCACCGTTCGGGAGGGGTTTGCCTGCTGTCCGCCCCAAGTTGCCGACTCGGCCGATTGTCCGCAGCTGCCGCCAGCTCCCTGCTGCTCCAGTCTCCGTCTCGGTCTCGCTGTGAGAGGCGTGGCGCGCAAGGAACGGGTGCGTGTTGACTTCATCGCGCTTCGTAAACCGTGCCTCAACGTCGACAGCGCCTTGTCAGCAGCGCAGCGTATAGGGAACCGTACTGGCCCTGACGATGGCGCCGCGAACGAAGCCGTCGCCCAACTAACAGGCGAAACAACGCGGATTGTGCGTGCCGCTACTGGTACTGGTATTACAGGCGAGGGTACCTCGACCGCTGTGCTGTCGACTACTGTGACGACGGCTGAGCGATTGACGCTAGCGTGCGGTCCGCAAGAAGACGACGGCCGGGACGACGAGACGTCTGTTCGGGAGGCGGCGCTCCGAAACCACGCTGCCGCTCCACGCTCCGAAACCACGGCGGCTCAACATTATATATACATGACAGTGAATTCGGGGGTACTACTACTGTAGCAGTAGCTGTAAGCTGGATGTATACAATCCGTAATAAGAAAAGATCGGCGACGAGAACTTTGGTTACACAAGCGGGCGATGATGATACAGTCACAATTATATGCTGCTGTATGTATGCAGCATCACCATCACTCAATAGGCATGCTATCGCGATGCAAAGGATGATATATACTACACCCCTCCGCATAAGCATGAGGGGTGTAGTAGAATGTGCGAATTCAGTCGACATGCCCATGCGCAGCTATACTTAGGCCGTGCGCGCATGCATGCATGTTACTCAGGGTCGTACGGCATTAGGGAAATGCCGGGATCATGGCGCGATACACCTGTCTGATATATCCACGCGGTAGCGCGCCGTTGCCGTAGTCGACAGTTTCATTTACTGGCTAGCTTCTAGCGCTAGCGCTTCAAACCCATGAATTCCGCCATCCATTTGTATACATAGGCATGGGACAACACTGCCCCCGTACTCATACCACATCGCCCTTGGTATGATAACCATCCACCATGCGCATAGGGCAGTCAAGTTAGGTCATTCATGGTCCATGTGAAAAAGCCCCGATGTATTAATTCCCCTGGTTTACAGGCGAAAAATCATGGACAAAATGTTGTTGTGATCGTTGCATGCGCAAGCAGGAGTCAGAGGGCTCTCCGTTCTCGCGGCTTACTTCCTTTGCCTTAGGGCGAAGCTTGTCAATAGCAGTGCATGGCCGCATGCCCATGGCACACCATCGCGTGTCTGAGCCAAGTGGCACGGGAATGGCGTACACTTCAATGCGTCGATGCAAGTGGTAATAATGATGTGAATAGGGGGATCCGGCATGGCGCCCGTGGGCAGCATCGCTCAAGGGGGACATATGCCAAGTGTGAGTGGTCCAGGCACGAGTACACCCAACTAACTACACACTGTCACGCCACCGTCTATAAGATTTTGTGATCCACTTGACGTGAGCTTCCACGCCAATGTGGTGCCCACACGCTGTCATGGAGGTCAGACCTCGACCTTCAATAGCTCGTCCACGCAGCGTCAATATACTGCGAGTATAAACTAGACCATCATGTCATCGCGCCAAGTGCACAATGTAAATTGCAGGTAGAAGATTCCCGGTGTTTAGGAATGCCCCATATCAAGGGACATCACAGATTGTCAAAATCGCACTTGTCTAGGTAGAAGATTCCCGGTGTTTAGGAATGCCCCATATCAAGGGACATCACAGATTGTCAAAATCGCACTTGTCTAGGTAGAAGATTCCCGGTGTTTAGGAATGCCCCATATCAAGGGACATCACAGATTGTCAAAATCGCACTTGTCTAGGTAGAAGATTCCCGGTGTTTAGGAATGCCCCATATCAAGGGACATCACAGATTGTCAAAAATCGCACTTACGGTGTACTCATACTAACGTTACTACTGTACACTGCTTCATGTCGTCTGCAATACAGAAACAACGGCTGCTATTTTCCCGCACGACTAGAACACGTAGTCGCTTTCACGCGCAGCAGCTTGTTCCTGAATTGCCGCTACACTGATATGAGAAAAGACTGACGAACAATTGTATACATTTGAGTACAGTACGTTCCTTTGTCAGTAATGTGGGATCGGCGGTTTATCTTGCTCTCGTTACGTGACATGGCAAGCCAGCGCGGCCTTTACTACGTCATTGACGATTCGCAGGCAAGTACTCGTCGTGGTACTAGTATACCATGTGCACTTAATATCTGATACATCATGTACATTATAGCCAACGTAGGCAACATCTATACGATATAGCGCTGCCACCTTCTACTTTGCAGAATTTTATTTGACAGTCAGGCATACACCAGACCGCTTATGAACAACGTTAGACATCAGCTTAACTACACATAACTTGCTTGTGCTGATTATTTAGTGCACCGGTTTTACTGCATACAATACCATAGTTCCAACGCATATATAGATGTCAGCTTGCTGGGTAATAACTGCTGCAGGCAGCTAATGCTGGCTCAGCTGCGCCTCTGGGTTCCGTGGCCGCACCATCATTTTTGGGTAAGTTCCGTGACTGTGGCATGATTGCGGAACAGGTAGTCCCATGCAGCTTGACATCTGTTGAAGCGTACTACACAACGAGTGGAAGGAGATATGTTCCTGAGGCCATTGTTATGATTTGATGGAGCGAGCAAGTGATGTATATTGTTGCAGGTATCCGCAGCTATAAATGCGGCAGGATCTGCCTCGATACGAAGAGGTAGGCCCGGCTCATCTGTACATCAAGCCATAAAGACTCTCTTCGCTTGGCGTGCGGAGCATATTGGGGGAGGGGTGAGTTTGCCTGGATTGTGGCGCTGGTTCACAGTGTAAAAGGCAATGGTGCTTTATAACAAAACAACGGCGGCACCCAGCACAGTGCGAAAAAAAACATGACTTTGACAGCGGGTTGTCAATGTCTGACTTGCACTGCTCACGCCAAGTACCCTTTCGAGAGCATGTCCTGAGCTGCCCATGCTGGGCTACTGTCCTGGTGGCTGGTGGCTGAAAATCTGCTGGATTTTAATTTGGCTAATCCCCCCCCCCCCCCCCCCCCCCGCCCATCCTCTTCCCAGCTTTTTGATTGCACCTTGCTATTCTCATCGGTTCCGAGCACGTGGTCTGCGTCTTACCCAGCATCGACAACGGGCAGACCAATTGTCGTCTCATCGTGGAAACTGTTTCACAGCTATGCGCCCGCTTGAGCAGCGAGCTTGGCTGCTACCTTGCGCCATGGCACAGTAAATTCAGCTTCAAGGTGCTTGACCAGCGAGCTTGGCTGCTGCCTTGCGCCATGGCACAGTAAATTCAGCTTCAAGGTGCAAGTATCACCAACCGCTGCCCATGCTCCGCATTCACTGACGTCAGCTCTGCGTTTCTCCGAGATGCAGCTCGAAGAACGCCAACGACTCCTCCAGCACCAGGCGAACGCCCTCTGCGACAGCCGGCTTCCCCGCGTCGCCGCGAGTAGCGAAACCGTGGATAAGGCCCTGAGGTAGGTCGCCCACGCGGCTCCCTGGCGCGGCCTCCGCCAGCCAGGTGGCAACGCGCCCTCCCGCGCGCCAGGCTTTCGGCTCGCTGCCGGTTGAGAGTACCAGCTGAGGGCAATGCACGCCGAGGACTATCTCCTCCTCGCTTGCACCGCCCACGCCGACTGCGGTCATGTTGTGCACGGAAGGATGCACGGACACGCCCGCCTCAAGCCGCGGCAGACCCTCACCGCCGGCCGAGGCTCGCATGACCACCCACGCGCCGTAGCAGAAACCGAGCGCGCCCAGGCGGCGCGCGCCGCGGTCCTGCAAAAGCTCCGCGGCCGCGGCGACGTCGGCGGCGACTCCGTCATCGCCGTCCCAGCGCCGCCCGAGCTGCCCGAGCATCGATGGGAGCATGCCTGGGACGCGCCAAACCGCAAACTCGTTGCCTTGAGGGTTCAAGCTGCCGCGCGACAGGTCCGGCATCGCCACCGCGTAGCCGGCCGCTGCTAGGCTGTCGCAGAGCTGCCGGTGCCGGCCGGAGTCGCCGCCAAAGATGTCGTGAGCTACCAACAGCCCTACTGTCCCGGAGCCCACAACGTACACGCGCACCGAGTGCCCATCGGCGGCCCTCGCTGTTACCGTCTCGCCAGCGGGCACGTACCCCGCGGGCGGGGCTAAGTATGGCTCGCTGTCCGGCGGGCAACACGCCCCCCGCACCGGATCGCCTTCACCGCTGTCTCCACTGGCGCCGATCGCGGCATGGCGAGTCGGCGGCCGGCGACTATGCGTGCGACTACACAGACGGCAATCCAGATGCCCTGCCCGAGTACGAGTAGAGGGCTGTGAGTACAAGTGCCCGGAAGGCGGGTGCCTGCTCAGCTGCGCACTCGTTCGGCAGGCTGCGGCCGAGCTTCGCGCGGTCTTGGTGGGCGGGGAGGCAGCCGGGCGCTGTGCCCCTCCGACTCGGCTCGGCGTGGACACAGGCAATCCGCAATGGCTTGTGTGGTGTGTGCTGCCAGCCATAGTGTTGCCTCCGCCTTGAGCTGATAACTCTGGATCTGTCCGGCTAGCGGTGGATGAGGAGGCGCTCCACAGCAGCAGACGCGAGAAACAAGGCCTTATGGCAGCTCTACCTGTGCGTCGCCTCCTAGGGCTTTCCGTAACTGAATCGCTTCCTACACGGCCGTGGGAGACATTGTAGGGTTTCGTCACTGTTGCCAGTCGTGTTTCAAGGCCGAAAGAAAATCGACAGAGCTGAAATCAACGTGGGCGCATATATCACAGCCACCCCGGCCGGCCTAGCAGATGCCATATATCAGCAGGGTGCTCGTGCCCACTCCGCGTCTTCTCATGTTACTGCTTCGACGCCGCAGTCGCTGTAGATGACCTTTCTGATTGCCTTTTTTTTTGGTGATTTCCGATATCGCCTTCTGCTGCTAGCTCATGTAAGTATATATGACGAACCGACATCTACCCTGTACAAGGTACATCGCTACGGGCGGTACTTATTGAATTTATTCGTCACTTCAGATTATGATTCGGCACATAGATTTAATTTTTACGATCTATTTATCGTAGTTAGTCGCTTTTACTGGCAGCAGCACGCACATACTTTCCACCTGAACAAAGGCGCCAGCTCATCACCCACCGCCGTACTCGACCTCGCAGCGGCGGGGGGCATGCACGAGCCCAACCAATTGGCCATCAGCGGTGCGCGCTGTACGAGTACTCTGCGCAGCAAGGCGGCTCCCCATCATCAGCACACTCGCCACGCATACGCCCCCAACCAGTGGTTTTCCATCCGCATTCTGTGCCAGGGCCTCGCCATGACGACTGCCATGTGCTGCTTGCGCTCGGCACCGGCCCTCCCCGGCCGCCCCCTCGCCGCTGTACCGCGCCGCACGCAGCCCTCGTCGTGCAGCTCAACCAGCGCGCCGCGCCGCCGGCAAGCTCCAGCCGTCGCCTCCGCGGCGCCACCCAACGGGCAGGCAGATGCGGAGGTGGACGGCCGCAACGCGACGCTGTGCGGGAGGCGGGGGTCGCTGGCGTCACTCGCCGCGCTGGCATCTGCACTCGCTCCGGCTGCAGCGCTGGCAGCCGAGGCCGCCGGGGACGCAGCCGGCGCTGATGGCAGCGGCGGCGGTACGTATTGCAGCCGCCCCCACCACGTCATCGAGTGTTTCCGCTTATGGCCCCGTGGTCGCTGCTCCTGCTTCACAGCTCCGCTATCCTGTCCACTGAACCTTGTCGGGACGCAGTGTTTGCAGTGGTGCTTTCCCTTCAACACCTACTACTCACGCAACTTCTGCCCATTGGATGTTTTCTTAATTTGCGGCGAAGTGCGCAATCGGGATGTCAATGCCACGGATTGTCGTGCGTGCTAGTCCTTGGCATTCAGTTATTGCTATCGTATGCAGCCGGAGCGCTTATGCGCTGCGGCAAGGCGCTTACATGCGTAGGCCCACAGGGGAGCTGATGCTGGTCCAAACTGCTGCCGTTTGCAGGCATGCTCGCGAAGGCCGGCAAGCTAGGCGGAATCCTGCTGCTGGCGGACATCGTGACGGGCATCGTGCTGGGTAAGTCCGCGCTGGACATGTTCAACCGGAAGGATGGCAGCGGCGGTAGCAGCTGGAAGGAGCGGCTGGCGGACAAGATCATGGCGGGCGGCGAGGGCGGCTCGCCGGCGCTTGAGTTTGAGATCCAGAAGAGCGAGGAGGAGTGGAAGGCGGAGCTCAGCTCGGAGCAGTACCGCATCCTCCGCCTCAAGGTGCTCTCGCCGCCCCTTCCCCCGCCTGTTCATGATCAGAGTTGAAGCAGCGCCGGTGGGGGAGTCAGGCGGGCACTGAGCGGTGTCTCCCCCCCCCCCCCCCCCCCCCCCCCCGCCCCCCTCGCGTGCGCATCTGCTTGCGATGCCGCAGGGCACGGAGCGCCCGATGACGGGAGAGTACGACTCCTTCTACCCGAAGGAGGGGTTCTTCAAGTGCGCAGGCTGCGGCAACCCCCTCTACTCGGCCGCCTCCAAGTTCAGCTCAGGCTGTGGCTGGTGAGCCCCCCAACTCCCTCACCCGTGGGGGATAATCCACCGCCCGGGGCGCCGCCATCTCACTGTTGTATCGCCCACTCTCCCATCGCCGGGCCGCCCTCGCGTGTACGGCAGGCCCGCGTTTGACAAATGCTACGAGGGCGGTGTCATCACCGAGACGGACACCTCAATGGGCATGCGGCGGGTGGAGATAATGTGCGCCCGCTGCGGCGGCCATCTGGGCCACGTGTTCGAAGGCGAGCGCATGACGCCCACCAACGAGCGGCACTGCGTCAACTCCGTCAGCGTCAAGTTTGACCCGGGGGCGCGGGACGCGCCGGAGAAGAAGGTGCTGTGAGCTGACAGCTGGACTACTGCTGTAGACTGTCAGGATGTAGACGGCGGTATCGGCAACTGTACTTCACGCGATTTTACTTGGGATCCACCGCATGCTGTCCCCATTGCGTGCTGCCTCGGCTGACAGTGACCCTCTTCATTCACTGGACAGGGGCTTTTCATCCCTTTTATTATCAAGATGGCGAATATGTCATTCCCGGGCAGCATCAGCTTCGGGAAAGGTAGACAGATCCACACTGAGTTCTCCGCGGAATGCAGTTGCTGCCATACTGGCGTTGATCTGCTTGCTCGGAGTCTGGTAGTGTGGCAACTGCGGCTTCCTGCGTGGGATAGTGTATTAGAATGCTCGGCTGTGTCGCGGAGGGGGATTGCAGAACCTGCTTTCATGGCCATGGTGCCAGGTTGGCAGAGGGCGTGCGTGATGATCCATAGCTGCATGCATGCCTACACTAGTTGCCCACCGCGCATCACCACTACGCACCATTGTATACGTCTTCCAGCAATGAGTGCAAGTTACATAAGTGGTGAAATATTATTGATAAATCCACCAGTCGACTACTCAACAAACCATGTACAGGTACTAAAATTGTCGCTGGCTACCAGTATACCTCCATGCATCGGCAGCACTATGCCTAATTATGCACTAAAACAACATACCCCTACATGTGGCGACTCACATATTCGCAGAAAATATACCGTATTCGTGCTGGCAACAGGAGACCAACGCAGGTTTGGCAGGCGCGTGACTGATTCAGAGCTTAGTGCAGCGCATGATGCCTCTGCTTGGCTTCTCGATTTATGCACAATTGCTGGTAACCGGCAGCCGGATGCTGAAGGCAGGAGCTTTCTTGGTGCAAACATGTCTTATTACACTGGAAGTGTCCATGATGAAACATGGAGCGCACTTCAAAAGCATACATATTGTACTACCAGGCGTTTCCTTGACCCACATATGTGGTGGGTGAAGTGCCCAGGGTAGCCAGCTGGGAGTACGTACCGGGGGGTACTATGGTACTTTGCTATACACATACGCAGCATGTACGCGGGGCTGCGTAGGGATGCCGGTGAAACGCACGTCTCAGCCTTTGCAAGCCGAGGAAAGCGTGACAGGGCGGCATTGAAAGAATAGTAGGAATACAGTACAGTAGGTGGTACACGTGTTGGTGGCATCCTGCATGCGGGTCTGGGCTGGAGAAGAGCGGGTGGTCCTCGGCTGTTTGAGATGCTGTCCGGATGTGGATGGGCTTGTAGGAGCAGTGGAAGTGGACATGGCGCTGTTGCTGTCGGAGGATGACGTAGATGGTCGGTGGCCTTGAAATGGTAGAGGGAGCGGTAGATAGGCGAGGTGGAGATGGAGATGAAGAGCGGGTGGTTCTCGGCTGTGAAGTAGGAGATGCTGTCGGGATGATGGGCTTTTGGCAGTGGAAGCTGAAGTGGAAATGGCGCTGGTGCTGTGGGATGATGTAGATAGTCGGTGGCCTTGAAATGGTAGATGGAGCGGTAGATAAAGAGCTCGAGATTGAGATGAAGAGCGGGTGGTTCTGGGCTGTGGTTGGAGATGCTGTCGGGATGAGGATGGGCTTGTAGGAGCAGTGAAGCTCAAGTGGAAATGGCGCTGTTGCTGTCGGAGGATGATGTAGATAGGTGAGCTGTAGGTGGAGATGAAGTTCTAGTTGTTTTTGGCGTTTTTTTATTTTTTCCTGCTATGTTGTTCTCGGGCGTTGCGTCGGTATCGCCTCCAGCCCCGCGAGGGGCAGAGCCCTGCTCTGGAGCGCTGCCCATCCACCAGACGGATTGGAGAGCCCGTGCGGCTCACATGTGCTCCTCCACCTTTTCCATCACCAGCTCGTCCATGAGCTGGTCGATGCCCTCGAACATCTCGATGAGGTAGACGCTGTCCATGAGCTCGTCAAACGCCTTGGGGCCCTGCGCCGCGTTGTGCGGGCGCACACCCTTGCCAGCGGCGGCGGCCATCTTGGCCGCACGCTTGTTGAGCTTCTCCAGGGGCGACATCGTCATGTACTCGCGTGACATGAGACGGCCGATGTCATAGGGAGTCATGCCCAGCTCGGCGCCGCGCTGAAGCAGGCGCGTGCACACACGCAGCACGCGCAGGCACTCGGGTCGGAACGTGAGGCCGTGGGACTGCAGCATCTCGATGTCCTTCTCGGCGTCCAGGGAGGCGATGTACTCGCGAGTCTCAGGGGAGAAAGGCACATCAGCCTGCGGCCAATACATCCACTCAAAGGAGATGTCCTGGAAGGAGCCCGGGAGGCAGTAGCCGTGGTCAATTGGCGTCAGCTTCCAGCCGCCCTCGGCCCTGCTTGCCAGGATGTTGCCGGCGTTCCGGTCGCAGTTCGCGAGGCGCAGGTCCAGCACAAAGATGCGGTGGCACTGCTCCACAGTGAACTTGGAAGGGCTCTGCTCCTCACAGTCATAGTCAAACTTGACAAACTGCTGCAGACTGCCGCGCTTCACCTCCGTGCCGGAAACGACACTGCTGTACGAGGGCACCTTGCCATTTGGCTTGGTGAAACTGACCATCGCAGTCGGGGGCACGCCGGCAAAGTGGCCGTGGTCCAGGAGGTAAGCCGCAACCTCACGGGACGCACCCTCCCCGGGTAGCACCCCCTTCCGCAGGCCCTCGGCGGCTGCGGCAAGACCGCGAGGGTTGTTCCTGGCACGGGGCTCTTCGTCCTCTGGCTTGAAGACCGCCACAGGCGAGCCACCGTCCGGCCCAGGCATGAAGTAGGACCCGCCGCTGCCGGCAGCGGCCAGCTTGGGGACATGCCCGAGCTCCAGGCCGCGGCGGGCCTCTATCCAATCGCCCGGAGGCGGTGGGGAGCCAGACGCCTGGGGCGCTGGCGCCGGGAGGGCGGCCAGGGTCAAGGAGGCGCCGGCTGGGATTCCATGGCTGGACAGGGGAGTGGCACCGCCCTCCATGAGGTGGCACTCGTCCGTGTGCATAAGAGCCTCCATACTGTGGCTGCCAGGGGTGGGGCTGCCGTTCATGATCTTCTGCGTGGCATCTGCGGGAGACTCTGAGGACCTCGCAGACAGCTCAAAGACGTCACCATCGTTGACATACTGCAGCTTGCGATCCGCCGTCCGGCGGATGACAACATGTACGAAGCTGTGGTCGGCTGAGCGAGTAGGCTGAGGCGCCGGGATAATGGCATCCTCCTCCACCCTGAGAAACACGATAGGCAGAACGAGAACGAGCAGTCTCAGTAGGCCTACATATAAGATACCGCTACGAATTCGTAAAACTGTGTTACTATCAGTGAGACATTCCGCACGTAAAAGTTGCGTCAGTGATATCAATATATGGATTTATAACCGTGGCGGGGATCGCGAAATTGCAATTAAAACAAAAAATATAATTCTAACCGGCATCGCCGGCCGGGGAAGCCAGGAGGCACACACCTATCGAAGCAAACTGGAGACAGCAGGCCGCTGGAAAGTTGTGGCGAGGGGTCCGGGGACTCCGGCGGCGAAGACAGCGGGCTGCCGATGATTGAAACAGGGGCCTCCAGCAGCGGGGAAGGCTGCGGGCTGGGAGCCTGGGACGCCAGGGAAACCGAGCGCCGGTTGGTGGTGACGTCCACAGACTCCAAGTCGGAAACGCGAGCGAATAGGTGGAGGTACTCGGAACCCAAACCCGAGGTCTCTGCCAGTGGCGCCAGCAGCTCGTGCTCATCGAGCTCCCGGTCACCGAAGATGACCAGGTGGCCACCGGCGGTGGCGCGGTTGTAGTAACCCTTCTTGGCTGCCAGGCGCAACTTCAGGTCGTAGACCGTCTCCCCGGGGAAAACATGAAGAGTCTCGTACTCGGCCGTAGAGGTGCTGCCGCCCAGGGACGAGGCCTTTTCAACCGCGACCATGACGAAAATTTCCCCGGAGCCAGGCACAGGCCGCTGGGCGATAGCAGCCGACAGAGCAGAGGTAGTCTCGCTCAGGAGCAGAGGTGCGGGGGCGGAGAGAGCCATGGCGTCCGGATGTTCGCGGGGCGGGTGGGGGCGCTAGAGGGTGTAGCACGCGGATAGCACTACTGCAGCAGCAGTACAGCGCACTGTACGGCAAGATTCGCAGTAATAGAGAAGTACGTATTGCCGGCGTGCGTGTAGGCACAGATCCCAAAATGGAAGGGCTCAGCTTTCCACCGTCTCGCGCTGCCAAGCGGTCAGCAGCTTCGCTCCCGAGCAGCGACGCGCACCCCACGGTGCTCTGAGTAAAATGGACAACTCGAAACCCCGATGGGTCACGTCCTCGTGCACAGTGTGGACGCTGGGGTGCAGGGTTACTCTTCTCTCTCACGATTTTGGTTGGGACAGCAACAGTGGACACATGTCCGTTCCGCGTGCTGCGCCGTATCCACCCGGGCGCGGGGCCAACGGCCAACACCCTTCGTAAAATCAGTACTATAAATACCAGAACGAGTGCTCACTTCGTACGCGCAATCGGCGCGCGCATTATTATATAGTGCGGAGCAGGAGTGGCCCGAGGGTGGGCCCGATCGCAGGAGTGCCTGCTATCAGTACTGTACTGCTTAAGGTTTACTTGCGGTTTGTGTACTGATGTAGGTCGCTACCGTAGGGTATGGCGCGGCAGCGCGGCTAGATGGTCGTACTAGTACTCTGCGCGCTACCTGTAGCAGGCGGCGATGTATAACGGCTGTACCAGTACCAGTTCTGTTGCCCTGTACATGTAGTTTGTATTATTCTTAGGACCACCTCTCAACCGTCGTGGTAGTAGCGTCATCCGGTGCGCGCTGCCGGTACTGGTGTAGTGTAATTACAAAAAAGGCCAGTAACAAATCCACCGCTAAAAGCAGTATACCTGTACTAAATGATCAACCCAGCAAGCCACGAAAAAATCAGTTCGGCCGCACCAGTGCTGGTACTGTCCTTTTTATAATTCACACCAGTGCTTGGGAACAATCGCGATAACGCGCTCATTTGTTCTGCGGACACGGTGGAAGGCATTGTCTATATCTTGATGGTTTCGGATATTCTGCGGTGATCTCACATTTTACTTTCGTTCCAGAGGCTTGAGTAGCAAGTCAGTTGATATATTTGCTTAGATCGTCATCCTGATAAAGAGGAGCTGCTGCCGTGGCAGGACTGTTCATCATCACCCGTACAAACGTACCATGACGTACAAACAGTCCGGTTGTCGATGTGTCGCTCGTAGTTAGAATGTCGTCTGATGGTAGAACGTGTGGGTGAACATAACAAAACTATTACGAATTATATACGATCTTTGTGCGAGGTTGGTTTTGTAGAGGGTGCGCGGCGCTGAATTAACCCCATCGAATCGCTGGGTTGCTGACGGTGAAAATATGTACCATCAGCTGTTCGGTCAAGTTGCTAACTACTGTTTGTGAGGAATTCTGTAAACGAGGGTCCAATAAAGCAGGACTGGTTCCTGTACGACTTTATCAAAGATTCGTACAAATTCCGTACTTTGCGGCAGTTTTGGCTGCCACGTGGTCATCGGAGCCATCCGCCTATCCATAATAGATAATTCCATATCCGCAGATCGGCACCGTATCAGGACGATAATTGCACGCTGCTGTCGGTTGGGCTGCGCCGGTTCGTGTCCCCAGTGAGACGCTCGTCCTGGCCCACCGGGTGAAAGGTATTGCTTGCCAGGAACAGTCCGCACGCTTGCAACTGACACGCCGATGCGCAAAGGTGCGACATGCAAGTAATTACATCTACGCTTGTTGTATATGTCGCCGCCGCCCCAGCACCCTACTAGTCGAGAGCGCACCCCCCCCCCCCCCCCCCCCCCCCCGCCCCCCCGCCGGGGCCCCATAATGTCGATTATTAGTACTGGGATGGCGGCTATATTTGGTCGCAGCCCGCGAGGGCAAGGCATGGGCACAGCCACGATGACAGAGCCGCGGCTAGGCTCAGCGCGCCCCCAGCGATTTGAGGACAGAGTTTTTGTAAGCCTCGAAACTCTCCACGCGGAACACCCTCCCGCCGTCTATCACACGCACTTCGTTGGCCACCTGCGGGGGGCAAGGGGGCCGCGACGTCACCCGCTGTCCCTCGCTCATCCTTGAGCCCCGTTCAAGCATGCTTGCGAAGACCGCCGCAACACGAACCAGCATCGAAGCGATGTACCTTGGATACGAAGTACTGGTCGTGGGATACAATAAGTACGCCGCCCTCAAAGCGCTGAACGCAATCTGCTAGAGCCTCCACCGCCTGCACCGCAACGAACGAGGTGGAAGGGGGGGTCTCAAATTGGGAGAGTTGTCATCGACATCGAACTGTAGGGCAGCCTGTTGCATAGAGCGCTTCATCAGCTGCTCCCATGGCACCTTCACGAGGAGGAGAATGGGGGGGGGGGGGGGGGGGGGGGGGGGGGGGGGGGGGGGTTGCCTCCAGGTCCAAGTTGTTGGTGGGCTCGTCGCAGATGAGGATGTGTGGGCGCGCGTAGCTGACCGCCGCCATGGCCACGCGCGAACGCTGCCCGCCGCTGAGACCGCGCGCCAGGGTGTTTTGCAGTGTGGCGCCAATGCCACACTGCGCCAGGTGGCTACGAAGTCTGCAGTGTGCCCGCCCGTCATGGCAGTCAGCCGGGCAGTCCACATGGGAGGCGGCATGTGACACATGTCCAGGCAAATGCAGGCCGATTTTTAGGTTTTGATGTTTTAACCTACACCCTAATCACGCGCCTTGTTGTCAGGGAATGTGCATGCACAGGGGCATGGGTAGGGGATGGCGGTTGAGGAGCGCAGGGGGTGAGGGAGGCGCACTTCAGCTCGTGGCTGTAGGAGCCATCGCCCGGGAACTTCTGCAGCATGAAGCTGAGCGGGCTCATGTCATAAGACAGCTGGTCCGCGTGGTGCTGGTTGACCACCTCAATGCGTACCCCGCTGGCGCGCTTGACCTCGCCGATGTTAACCTCCAGCTTCCCCTGGATGATCTTCACCAGCGTCGTCTTCCCCGTCCCATTCTCCCCCAGCAGGCAGACTCGCGACTTGCTGCGAGGGCGCGGGCGAGCATGTACCAGAGCTGTCTCAGAAGGCTAAAGATGTTCAGAGAAAACCATCATGCCTGACATGGCTAGTTGAAGGTGAAAGTCCTTCGAGTCGGACTGCAGGGTTTTAGCTTGCACCATTACCCCCGAATACGAATATTGCGACTAAACAACTGGACAGGCTCCTTGGCTCTGTAAGCTATGTTACTGTCCTGGTGATGTCAAGTCCCTCTACCGCTAATGCGGCAGGACTGTCAAACTACGCTGGTGGGAATGCGCACGCACCTGTCCAGGGTGAAGTCTGCGCCTGTGAAAAGCACCTCGTCAGTGCCAGGGTACTGGAAGCCGACGTCGCACAGCGCCAGCGCCGATTTGTCCAACAGTCCGCCCGCCTCCAGGTTGAGCGGCAGCTCCTCGTCCTCATTCAGCGCCGCAAGCTCCTCCGCTTCGTTCTCTGCTTCCAGATCTACCACCAGAGCACAACGCCAAACAACAAGCTTCAGCAAGCGATGCTGCACACATGCACGTCACTGGCGGTCCGGTTTTTATGCAAAGACTGTGAGACTGCCATATGAGACACAGGCCTACATATTAAGCACCACAGGGGCTTAGACGGACAGACACGAGACTTGGAGTAAGCAATGACAAGTCTATCACCCCCGTCACGCTTGCTACAGGAAGCACAGCAGCTCACCCAGCTTAGCCATCTCTTTCAGCTTCTTCTGCTGCATGTTGATCTGGCCAGAGCTGCCGCCATACTTAAAGCCATGCGATGTGTACTCCTTGAGCTTGTCGCGCTTCTGCGCGCGCAGCTCCGCTGCGTGCTTCCACGCCTTCTGCTGCTCTGCGCGCCGCTTGGCCCAGGCGGTGTACGAGCCTCGAGACTGAGTGAGCCGGCGGGCCTGGTTGGGTGGGTGGGGGGGGGGGGGGGGGGGGGCCCAGGCAAGCACGACGGAGTCAGATGAGGCGTGGAGGCGCAGGCTGGCGAATACCAACAGGATCTGCCTACAGGGCGTAGGAGCATGTGAGATCATGTGATGGCAACACAAATGCTGTCTATAATACGAGCACTTGGAGGCTGCAATGCATTATGAGAATCCCTCGTGCGGCAGGGATCCCTAGGTGGTGATTCAGTGGTGTCAGAGGGAGGGCAGGAGGGGATCACCGCGCCAGAGATGTGCAGCGTGTCGGTGCAGGCATCATCCAGAAAGTAGCGGTCGTGGGACACCACCACCACGATGCGGTCATCCCAGACGCTGTTGGTCGACAGCTCTCGCGACAGCCACAGCACGGCATCGATACCTGTGGAGACACAGCGCCGGGAAGGACACTGTCAGCGCCGTACCCATTTGAGTTGCTCTACATCTAGTGGCCCAATGACTAGTGGCTTGGCGCAGCAGGAGGAGGGGGGGGGGATGGAAGGAGGAGAGGGGTGAGGGGGGGGACATTGACTGGTGTGCACGGTGCATTGGTGCTCCGCCGACCACACTCACTGAGATGGTTGGTGGGCTCATCCAGCAGCAGCAGGTCAGGCTTGGCAAAGAGCGCAGCGGCCAGGCAGGTGCGGACGCGCCAGCCGCCGCTGAGTGCATCCATGCGCCGCGCTAGGAACTTGTCTGAGAAGCCCAGGTTGCTCAATAGGGCGGCGGCGCGCTCGCGAGCTCTGCGGCACCATTGTCAAGGGCGGCTCAGCAGGCGGCCCAGCATCGGAACCCATCCTACACTCCTTCCCCCATGCACCAAAACCCCCCAGGTCAGAGGGCAGCTCCTGACCTGTCGGCGCCAATCGCTACCAGCCGCTCCTCCACCTCGCTCAGCCTCGCCTGCGCCTTCTCATCCAGCTGGTCCGCCAGCTGCTCCCGCTCCTGCAGCAGCAGCGCCCGCTCGACATCCGCCTGTGGGGACAGTGCAGGTCAGCGCCTCCACCAACATGGCGCTGCCCCTCCCTGGACGGCCCTTTGCCTCATGTCCCCACTGCCCCGCCCCTCACCTCGAGCACCACGTCCACAGGCGTGGCCGCCTCCAGCTCCGGGGACAGGGCGACTTCCTGGTTGACGTAGTACACAGCCAGAGAGTCCGGCAGCGCGCCCACGCGGCGCGCTGCGGCCGCCTTGAGCAGCGTGGACTTTCCCTTGCCGTTGCGCCCTATCAGGGCATACTTCCTCCCGGGCACCAGCACCATGGACGCATCCTCCAGCAGCTCTGCCCCGCCGCCGGGGTTGGGCAACGCGAAAGGGCCCAGCTCCAAGCTGGCCAGAAGGGTAGCGAATCAATCAGCTCAGCATGCCTGGGCGGGGGGGGGGGGGGGAGTTCTCCTGGCCAACAATGGCATGTAACCAGGTGTGTTTTCTGTTGTACTAGGCGCCCCTGTTGGGTGCACATGCATTCTGCTCATCAGGTGGCAGGGTGGCGGGCATTGTACCTGCCGAGGCGGCCACGACCCTGCGTCATTTGGATGCGCACTGCGCGCTCGCGCGCCGTCTGCACCTCTGCCGCCAGCGCGGCGTTCTCTTCCACCATGCGGCGCGCTGCCTCCGCGGCGCGCTCCGCCTCCTTTGTCGCCGCCTTAGCCGCTGCTGCGCGCGCCTTACGGTCGTCAACAGTCATCGTAGCAAGCTTGTCCGCCGCCGCGGCTGCCGCTGCTCGCTTCTCCGCCTCGTCCTCCACGCCCAGGTTGTCCCCCAGGTGCACGGCAGCCGCCAGCGCACGGGGCGCCTCCTCCACCGCCTCCACCAGCCCCTGTCCCCCGGTTAGCCGCTCCCACAGCTTGCCAGCCAGCGCCTCCGCAGCATCGGTGTCCCCGCCCGTAAGCTCTTCCAGCATGGGCGCCACCATCTCCACCAGGTCTACTTTTGGGAGCACCTGCGCCACCCACCCCAGGCCCCTCCTAGGTCAGCAAGAATATCCCCCACCTCCCCACCTACCCTTTCCGGTTCTGGCGACATTCCCACTACGCCATCACAACAACGCCGTCGTACGCGTAGATCGCCCCCGAAATGGCTAGCCGCAATCACCCACCTCGCCGCTGTCCTCGTCCAGCACGCCCCCAGCGACGTAGTCCAGCGTGTCGGCGTCCAGGCCGGCCAGCACTTCGGCGCAGGCCGCCGCCGCCTCCTCTCCGCTCACTGTCGCCATCTTGAAGCCTCACAGGCGCCTTCACGCACGATCTAAGGATTCTAGCGATATTTGCTCTTAATCTATGGGATAACAGCGTCAGTGACAGGCGATCCAGGGGGGGTGGCCGGGTGCGGCGTGTGAGTGAATGTGTGTGTAAGGCGGCGGGGGGGCGGGGAGGTGTCGGGGCACGAAGCGTTGCCTGGTGATCCACTACGGAAATAGTAGCGGGACAGTGCGCAGGCGCGGAGGGCGGGCCGGCGGAGCCGGGCCGGGGCCCCCGCCAAGTCCGCGAGTGATGTTGGTTATTACGGTACAGGCGGGAGATCGTCCAGAGAATGCACGGAAAGTACTGGGGAAGGAAAAAGCCTACCTGTACATTTAAGCAGAGTCCACGAGTCGCACGAATCTATATTTTGGGGAGGGGCTGGGCCACTCGCATTTCGTATGTAAACACAGTACTACTACAATACTTTTAATTCACACCCGTACATTAATTACTTTTGGGGCCGCTTTTAGGCGGCTTGCTGTCTTGATATTTTAGTTAGTACTTCTTTTTAGCGGTGCTGGATTTGTTGCGACTGGTGGCCTTTTTTTAAATAATAGCACATCACAGTGTTGGCTCATCATAGCGGCCCCTGCCGCGCAGTAGTCGTAGACTCTTGGCTAGCTCATGTAGATATGCAAGGATTACTCTTAGCCAGTCTGAGGTGCCGGTGGTACCGGCACGGCTCATCGACCCCTGGTACCGGTACAGGGGAGGTTCATTGAAGAATGTACTTTTACTTGTTCCAGGTTGTTCTCGCGCCGTTTTTGGGTCAAATTCAAAACTGATCAGACCATGTTGCAAGATTTTTCAAGCTCCTCATGTACCTTTTTGGTCCAAAACAAAAAGCCCTAGGGGTGGTGAGATAGGGTTTTCAAAATCTCTAGGGTTTGATGTATTGTTCTGAAACCCTAGTTTTTTGGGATGGACCAAAATGTCTGGCCATGCCCACAGGGTGCTTTGTTATATCCCCACGCCATATGCACAATGGCCAAAAAGTGGCGCGAGAAAAACCCAGGATGTCATTCTGATAAACAAGGGTTTTATTAGGGCTACAGAATTTTGAAACTGCTGTAATATACTGCGATAATTTGCCGAAAATGCCAGCCGCGTGTTTTGCGAATTTATATGCAGCGCGGGTACCTTACGAAGCCAGCCCCCCCTCCCCCCCCCCCCCCCCCCCCCAAGTTGTTGCTGCTGCTGAGATAACATGCGCTGCCACAGCTCTATACTTCCCACAGCCAGGAACGTCAGCATCGCGCGCCGTCACACGCTGGATGGACATTGGCAAATCCGTGCAAGGAAGCGGCTGCCAGGGAATTATTGCATGTGGTGCCCAAGCGGGTTGTGTGCAAGCCCGGCAAACTCCAGGCACTCACCTTAGACAAATTCCGCAATATGTACAGGCGAGTTTCAACCTCAACTGGTCATATGGTTTCCACCAGCGGTTATGCCTATTGTTTTTTGAGCCTAAGCTAACGGAGGAGAGGTGCTGCACCGCAGCTTCGGATAAAATACCATATCCTCCCAGGGGGGTCAATAGCATTTCATCCAACCTCGGACGTGCGAATCTGCAGATGATATGCACACCCTCCACATCCGTACATTCGCATCGTGCATCAATGTCGATAATAATGTAGACAGCATGCAAGCAGCTTTTGCTTATATTCCAAATGACATCACATCATTACATGCCAAACCGGTGCAGCTGCTAGAACAATACTGAAGGTATTTCAGTCTCCGACTGGCGGTTTCTTGCTCACTCCACCAACCACACCGGGGTTGACGGCTGCAGGTGCAACATGCCACTGCTCAGAAGCGGGCAGGGCGAGAGCGCTTTCAAGGCGTTTGCAAGGTCCAAGCGTATTTGGGTAGTGAACGACATGATGCCGCTCTACAAGAAGGGCAAGGGCACTGGCGAGATGGCTTCAGCTTTCACTGACGAGTTACTTGGGTGGGGGCTCAAGCTCCCAGCTGCTGCACTACAAAAGATCAATGCCTGTTTGCTGAGCAGCTCCCGCCACGGCCGCCTTTGGAGGCGAGTCCATGGCTCATGTACCTGCGGTACAGCACATGTGTGTGGTGGACATACGTTAGCTTCGCTGAGCAAGTGGAGGCAATGATGGATTGCTACGAGGTACTCTTCCCCGAGTTTCAAATTTGCATCGAGGTTGATCACAGCCAGGGCCATGCAAAATAAAGGGTGGGAGCGCTGTGTGTCACCAACATTAACTTGAACTGGGGCGGCAAGAAGAATCCCATTCGTCCTGGAGAAGGGTCCTGGGTGACGAATGATTGCGTTTGCAGTCAGCCTGCGATGATGACAGAAATACGTAAGTGCGCTGCTCCATTGCGTTTTTGTGTTGCTGCATGTATATATATATGTTGATTCGAGCAAACGTGCAAAGCACAATCCTTCACATGAAAACTGCTGACTAACGTGACACTCAATTGTATGCAGGCCCCGATGGCACTGTCACTCACCACGATTGCCGCGTCTGTGCTATCACTGTCAAACACTTCGTTTTCCCAGAGCATCAGTCAGGTGCTCCGCCTTCTCCACCTCCTTGGTACCACCCCGATCCCCGCCATATGACATCACCGGCACTAACTCCAAGGGCGAGGTAGTGGTGACACAGCCTGGATATGTGGGCAAGAACAAGGGAACCAAGCAAGTTCTGTGGGAGCGCGGTCTGTGGGAAATTGGCATATAGCTTGAGAGCGCTCACAAGGTGCTAGCCAACCTTGAAGACTTCAAGTCGGAGAAGTCTGCGTTGGAGGAGCTAGTCAACAGCCGAGGGCACATTCTTCTCATGAGCCCGAAAGATCACCCTGAGCTTGCTGGCAAGAGCGTGGAGTACGCCTGGGGAGCTGCCAAGCTGCTATTCCGCAAGATCAATGACTGCAAGGTGAAGAACATGCACATCAACATCCTTCGAGTTATGGACACCGACTACCTCACGTTTGAGAGATGCCGCAAGTTTGCAAGGAAGGCACGAGACTAAAGGAACGCCTACGAGTACTGCGAGGTGGGGCTCGAGCAGGTGGCAAGGATAAAGAAACACTCGAAGGCTCGTCGTTGCACGATGCACCACGGGTTTCTTGATGCGCACCTTGGACATCGACATCCCACACACGGGCGCGCCCGCGCGGACTGCCGTCCGGAGCACCCAAGCCGCCCTCGATCGCCGAGACAGCGCAGCTGAGGCACCGACGTACAGCGGCTGGGTATTGGGTGACTGACTGTACAGCTCTGGGCTGCGTGCACGACGTGGTGAATGCGCCATCCTGGGCTGGTCCGACCCGCCGAGCTGCGCGGCGACGCGCGCTGCGGAAATGTTTTTTCCGGAATTTACATTATATCGAACAGTATTCGTATTATTATTTGTAATTAAAGCGACATCGCCGATTAATAACCGCAAAAGGGGGTGGTCTTTGCCTTTTTCCTGAGAACGAATGGGGACCAAACTCGAGAATCCCAACGGACAAAAGTTGCCTTTGCAGGTGGGCTTTCAGGCGCAACTTGTCCGACTTCATTCTGTTAGGTATCGGCGTCAAAAAGTCTGGCACAAGTAAAAGTACATTCTTAAGTGAACCTCCCCTGTAGCTTCATCGATATGATCGAAGCTAGTTTATGGGGTTTATTTCCACCTGTCCAACCGCTTTTCCGGCTTCTACCGTTGCTGCTAGGCGGTACGGGTTACTAGTTCACCCGTCGCTGCGCCCTTTTTGTGCAGCACGAGTAGACACGATAAAAGCAGTTGTAAGTAATAGCTGAGCCTGCCATCTTCCAGTTTCGCTGTGATACACACAGCGCTTAACTGTCTCGCGGCATGTTGTCATGTTACAAGGCCACATGTTGTTTCAAGACCACACCCGACACGCCATCCATGTGTGAAATTATGATATTAATGTACGTCCGAGGGTCATCATCGTGCGGGATCGATGGAGCGGAAGAACCTGTCGCCGAGCCGACGCTCGAATCGCTACAAGCAGACATGAAGGCCCACTCTACATTGCTTCTCGATCTCACATCGTCGTTGACCCAATTAACGGTCCGTTAAGGTGGTGTTGTCTGATGGAGACGGAGCACATGGCTCCAGCTCCGTGCGCAGCGCATTGCGGGACAACCGATAGGCAGCGGGGGAGCCGCGTGCATTGCGCCCCGACTTGGTAGAGCTAGCCCGGAGCGGCCGTGTCGGAGCAAAATCCGCGAGTGACGAGGACGACTACCTCGCGGTGCCAGAGCTACATACTACAACGAGCAGAATCCGGTAAGTTACGAGGACATTCGACCGGCGGTCAGCCGAGTTTTGGGGCTTTTCCGCCCTTTGCGCACCGACTTGACAAACGACTACTACCTCAAGGAGGATGACCGGCGTCTACCGGACCCGGAGGAGTACATTTGTATGACGTGTTTTGGAGCCCACATGGCTGCTTTCTTCGTGGCCCTCGACGAGTTGCTATCTTACGTCTTTGCTGCTAATCAAGTAAGACTTCACCCCCTGTCTCGTGCGCCCGGAATTACGCCGAGGCCATCGATAACGCGTTTCGCTTTCGTCTAGCCTTCCTGCGGAGGCTTAACGAGATCAAGCGTGCGGAGGGTGACCAAGGTGTGATGCACGCACTGCAGGTAGTATTTTCAGCTTGCGGGCGGAGCACCTGGCTTTGTGATTTTCGGGGACTTGGTGACATACTACGAGCTTCGGGTCTTCTAGGCGACGGTCGCCAACAGCGCGAAGGCTACCGCCACTGCTCGTGTGGCGGTAGCGCTCGCATGACGAGGGCGTGGTCGAGGACGTGGCGGCGGTCGTGGGCGTGGCCGCGAAGGTGAGCACGAGTGACGGCATGCGGCGCCTTTCAGCGGAGCTGCTGCTGCTTTGCGAGGCCACCTTTCGGTGACCACCGCACAGCGCACCTTGGCAGCTCAACGGCGAGATGAGCGCCCCGTGTCCGGACATGACCCCCTACCCTACTACACACTCCATTTAGACCTTCTTCGGTGCGGCGCTTCTAACAGACACAGCCGAGTGCGGCTCAACCATCCGGATGGTTGAGTGCGGATGGCCCAACCATCCGCACACATGCATGATCAACGAACCGCCTCCCATATTACCTCATCACCGCGTCCCTCGGTTGGTACATTGTCTACGTGTTACAACTGGTTCGCAACGACCACCTTTCGCGCGTGTACGATGATACGCGCGGGACATGCGCTCCGAGCGCGACGGGCGCGCGGGGCAGCCCTCCTACCTAAATCTTGCCCCGCAAACACGTCATGGTATCCACACTAACCCGTCTAACAACTACCGGTCAACCTCTTATTATAACGCCATTGGAGTTCCGCTGTCCCACATTCGCCACCAAGGCGGCTCGGCCACAACCTTTGACGTCGTTTTGGATTTCATCGACCCTACCGTTCTCCCTTTGTCTGGCGCGTGGTTCTTGTTCTGTCACATTGCGCCCCTTCGCCACTTACTCCAAGTTCAACAAGACTACGCAGCGGTGGTCTTCCCGGTGCCCCCTTCGTGACCAAGCGCTACCCCTTCTTCGTCAATATACCGCTCTTTCCGTTTGCTCATCACTGGCAAAACCATATTCAACTCGAAATAATCTAAACTAGTTTGTGGGGTTTCCTCCTTTCCTAACCGGTTTTCCGGCTACCGTTGCTGCTAGGCGGTACGGGTTACTAGTTCACCCATCGCTGCGGCCGTTTTCATGCATTACCAGGAGACATAAACGCACCCGTGAAACATCTTCTAGTTTCGCTATGTTACACAGCGCCCCCTTTGACTTCGTTTTCCCTCGACGATTTCATTAAACCTTTCTACCAATTTCGGCGCTTGTCAGTGTAAAACAACATGCGTGGCCTTTTTTGCAAAACCAGATTCAACTTAAAATTGCAATTAAGCTGTGGTGGAGGGTATATGCAGCATGGTTGCAAAACATGCTACATGATCCCGTGGCCTGGTTTTGACATGTATGCCAAGGGGAGCATTGTCGATTACAACGCCCCCCATCGGTTCCTTTCCACGCCTTTCATCCGTAAGGCGTTGGATATTGTGCTTTTTAAGAGCAAGAACTATGAGGAGAAGGGCCGGGCGCATAACGAAGAAGGGCCGGCGCTTTTCCCGGGATGACGCCAACATGTCGTGGCGCAAAAGCAAGTTGACCTTGTTAGAAATACTGACCAACAAGGGCAAAAGCGCTCAGTCGAAGTTCCGATCCATGAATTAGTGATGCGATGCAACACATCTACCAATCAAACGGTGTTTCGAACACCACCAGTGTTCTGACTGGAAAATTGTGTCTTTAGTTTCTAAGTATTATATAATGATAATTCTGCTGAATAGTCTTTAAGCAGCTCTGCCCAGCAGTCTCCATTATTATGTATTTTATAGGTCTTTCTAGCTCATAAACAAGCGCGGATGTCATGCAGTAAGCAAGAGAAAAGCGCAATATTATAGCGTAAACGGTAGAGGCCACTATACTTCACTTTTGACTCACTGAAAATGGGACAATTTACTAGCTCACGCGCCAAACAATGTACTACAGACATACATATACAGCGCAAAGTACTGTACTCGCCGTCGCCGCCGCCATCCCTTATCCCGCCCACTCGAGTGGAGGGGGGGCTGCGCAGTACTACTAGTCGCTACTAGTATACCTTTCCACCACCGCCAAGGCTGCCCAGAACCCAAACCGGGCCGTGGCAGACAGTTAGCGACTATTCATAGGAAAGGATCCCACGCGACACAGGCATGCAGGGTCTTAACTTACACAAAAAGGCGCGAACGCCCGGATCCGTGACATGAATGGACTCCGCCTATCTTCGGCGTAGGTCTGCACGGCTGGTGAGTAGGCAGCTATAGAGACTTGCAGCTCACGCTATCGGTTACTGCCATGCAGGCTGGGGTAGGTCCCATCGCGATGGAGGTGCCTAGCAACCCCCCCCCCCCCCCTCCCCGCTTCCCCCCCGCACGCGGCCACCCTCTCGAGAGTCTGCCAGCCGGTCCGCCCGACCCGCTCGACCAAGGGCTGCGTCTGCTCGACGTGCCCCCACCCAACGCTCTCGTCGCGTGGCGGCCCTTGCCGTTGGACCTAGCCGGGCCGATACGCAGTCAGTGGCGGGTCAGGGGCAGGGCCCGCCAGCGGCAGACATGTCGCCGAGCTTGGCTGTCGCTGGCGATGCGGGCGAGGGCTGGCCTACGCCTAGCGATAGCCAGGCTGGGGAGAGCGGCGGGCAGGGAGCCGGCGCGTCGGCAGCCACACCCTGTGGACTTGCGCTCGCATTAGGCGGGGGTGGGGGCGTGCCGGATGCCAGCGGCTCGGAGGCTGGTAAAGGCGCGACAACCACCATGCTCACGGTAAGAGCTGTGGAATAGGCGGGATGGAGGGCGGGGGGCGGGGGGGGGGGGGGGGGGGGGGAGGGTTTGGCCGTGCTGTGATGTAATGCTGTGGTAGTGTGGTGCACCTTTGCATTTTTATACGGCTTGCTAATTATGTCGCCATTACACGTTCGACTGACAGCCCCCGACTCCAAAAACTAGCACGAGCAACGCACTCCCTGCCCCCGCTGCCGACGAGTTGCAGCCGGCCTCAAAAGAAGCAACGTCAGTCGCCAAGGTGGGCGGCCTTGCTGCGATGTAAGGTTATCCTGGGCTTCTGTTGTTTTCGGCTTGCTAATTATGTCGCCATCGCGCGTTCGACCCACAGCCCCCGATTGCAAAGCACGAGCGACGCACCCCCTTGCCTTGCTGCCGACGAGTCGCAGCCGGCCTCAGATGAAGCGACGCCAGTCGCCACGGTGGGCGGCCTTGCTTCGATGTAAGGCTATGCTAGGCTGTTTTAGTTTTCGACTGGCTAATTATGTCGCCATCGCACGTTCCACCCACAGCCCCCGAGTGCAAAACGTGGCACAAGCGACGCACCCCCTTCGCCTTGCTGCCGACGAGTCGCCGCCGGCTCGCATGCGCCACCAGTCGCAAGGGTGGGCGGCTTTGCTGCGATGTAAGGTTAAGCTAGGCTTTTGCAGTTTCCGGCTTGCTAATTATTATGCCGCCATCGCACGTTCCACCGATAGCCCCCGAGTCCCAAACCTTGCACGAGCGACGCATCCCCTCGCCCGATGCTGACGAGTCGCAGCCGGCTTCAACCGGGGCGACGCACGTCGCCAAGGCGGGCGGCCTTGCTGCGACATAATGATGTTATCTACCTTTGCATTTTTATGGCTTGCTAAATATGTCGCCATCGCGCGTTCGACCCCCCCCCCCCCCCGACTGCTAGCTGCACGAGCGACGCACCCCCTCGCCTTGCTGTCGGCGAGTCGCAACCGGCCTCAAAAGAAGCGACGCCAGTCTCAAGGTGGGCGCCCTTGCTGCGATGTAAGGCTATGCTAGGTTTTTTATTAGTTTCCGACTTGCTGATTATGTAGACGCCATCGCACATTCGACCCATACCTCCCGACTGCAAAATCTGGCACGAGCGACGCACCCGCTGCCCCCGCTGCAAAAGGCTCGAACGACCCTCACAGTTTGCTCACAGTTGCGGCAATCCTTTGGTGACGCATGTGCAGGCCGGGAGAAGCAAAAAGGGGGAAAAGGCAAGGGCAAACGCGGGCAGGGTGGTGCTGGCTCCCAGCGCGGCCGTGAGGAGCGATCCCGCCGCCGATTATTGCCACTCCCGTCACTTCCTCTTCACCCACCTCCCCCGGAGCACCGCACAAGTCCGTCCCATCCGCTGCAGTCAAGCCGCCGCGGTCCTGGTCCATCGTTCCCCAGGACGTGAGGAAGAGGGCGGAGCGCAGGATCGCCAGCTCTACTATGGGGTGGGCACCGCTGAAGTGGTGCCGGGCGCAGCGGAGCCTGAGACCCTGGTGATGTATGCAAAAGTGCCCGCCATAGATAAAGGTGGCTGCACTGCCGGCACCTTCTGGACTCGTCGCAGTCGCAAGAAACCCCATTGTCGCCCGCAGAAACGCACTTCAGTCGACAACAAACTATGTGGACGGCTTGCAAGAAGCGACAAGGTTGGGGCAGCAATCCTCGCCTACTGTTGGTATACGCGACAATGCGCGCCTGGGTGACCTGGTTCTCGGAGTGGCAATCGTGTTGTATGGCAGTCGTGTTGACGCACCCCCTCGCGTGCCTGCTGCCGAGCCGCAGCCGGCCTCGACAAGGGCGACGCGAGTCGTCAAGGTGGGTTGGCCCCGTTGCACGTGTTGCCATTGCGCACCTATTACTTTTACGGCTCGCTAATAGAGTCGAAATCGCACGTTGGCCCCGCATACCCCGAGCGCAGAGGCTTGCCCGAGCGACGCACCCCCTCGAAGCGCTGCTCCCGAGTCGCAGCCGGCCTCGACAGGGGCGCCTCATGTCGCCAAGGTGGGTTGGACCCGCTGCACCTTTGTTGCCGTTGCGCACTCGTTACTTTTACGGCATGCTAATTGAGTCGCCATCGCACGTTGGCCCCCGCAGACCCCAAGCGCAAAAGCTGGCCCGAGCGACGAACCCCCTCGCGGCGCTGCTCTTAACCCGCATGCCAAACGCTCTCGTCGCGTGGCGGCCCTGGCCATTGGACCTAGCTGGGCCGATACGCAGTAAGTGGCGGGTCAGGGGCATGGCCCGCCAGCGGCAGACATGTCGCCGAGTTTGGCGGCTGCCGCTGGCGATGCGGCCGAGGGCTTGCCTACGCCTAGCGATAGCCACGCGGGGGAGAACGGCGGGCAGGGAGCCGGCGCGTCGGCAGCCACACTCTCTGGACTGGCGCTAGCATTAGGCGGTGGTGAGGGCGTGCCGGATGCCAGCGGCTCGGAGGCTAAAGGCGCGACAACCACCATGCCCATTGTAAGAGATGCGGAAAAGGCGGGATGGAAGGCAGGGTGGAGAGGGGGGGGGGGGGGGGGGTTGGCCGTGCTGCGATATAATGTTGTGGTGCACCTTTGTATTTTTATACGGCTTGCTAATTATGTCGCCATTACACGTTCGACTGACAGCCCCCGACTCCAAAAACTAGCACGAGCAACGCACTCCCTGCCCCCGCTGCCGACGAGTTGCAGCCGGCCTTAATAGAAGCAACGCCAGTCGCCAAGGTGGGCGGCCTTGCTGCGATGTAAGGTTATCCTGGGCTTCTATTGTTTTCGGCTTGCTAATTATGTCGCCATCGCACGTTCGACCCAACAGCCCCCAATTGCAAAAGCTGGCACGAGCGACGCACCCCCTTGCCTTGTTGCCGACGAGTCGCAGCCGGCCTCAAATGAAGCGACGCAAGTCGCCAAGGTGGACGGCCTTGCTGTGATGTAAGGCTATGGGTTATAGGCTCATGTAGTTTCCGGCTTGCTAATTATAATGCCGCCATCGCACGTTCCACCCACAGCCCCCGAGCGATGCACCCCCTCGCCTTGCTGCCGACGAGTCGCAGCCGGCTCGCAAGAGGCGCCGGGAGTTGCCAAGGTGGGTGACCTTACTGCGATGATGTAAGGCTATGCTAGGTTGTTTCGTTAGTTTCCGACTTGCTAATTATGTCGCCATCGCACGTTCGTCCGACAGCCCCCGAGTGCAAAAGCTGGCACGAGCGACGCACCACCTCGCCTTGCTACCGACGAGTCGCAGCCGGCTTGCAAGAGGCGCCGCGAGTCGCCAAGGTGGGCGGCCTTTCTGCGAGGTAAGGCTATGCTGGGCTGTTTCAGTTTTCGGCTTGCTAATGATAATGTCGCCATCGCACATTCGACCCACAGCCCCCGAGTGCAAAAGCTGGCACAAGCGACGCATCTCCTCGCCCCCGCCAACGAGTCGCAGCCGCCCTCAAAAGAAGCGACGCACGTCGCCAAGGTGGTCGGCCTTGCTGCGACATAATGGTGTTGTCCACCTTTGCATTTTTATGGCTTGCTACTTATGTCGCCATCGCGCGTTCAACCTACCCACATCCCCCCGACTGCTAGCTGCACGAGCGACGTACCCCCTCGCCTTGCTGCCGCATAGTCGCAACCGGCCTCAAAAGAAGCGACGCCAGTCGCAAGGTGGGCGGCCTTGCTGCAATGTATCCGTTGGTTCAACCGCAGATGACTGCTACCTGCACGTACGCGGAAATTGTTTGAGGAGGGGCAGCATACCTTTGTAGCCGCCGAGGCATACAAGAACCGCCAATTAGTAGAGAGGCCTGAGATTACCGACTTGACCGCTTTGTAGTCGGCATATTCAGTGTGGCCGTCTTCGGCAGGAAGCCAGTGACCGATATGGTGTGGTTGTACCTCAGCCCCAGCTGGGGTGGGCCGTGTGGCCCCTGCAACTGCCGTGTCGGAACGCTTAGCGCTGCCGTGCATACCGGGGCTGCCTGCGGCACCCTCTTCAGACGCCACTACTTCGGCCAAAGACGCAGGGGGGCGCTGGCCACCCCCCCTTAACGACTCTTCCAAGGTCGCAACATCACGCAAGGCTGCCCCACGCGAGGAGACGGGCATACCCGACGGCAGACCCGATACAACTTGTTGCCATCTCGAGAACTTCCCTACTCAACATTCCCTCATGATCTTGAATGAGTTCCCGCACCTCCCCAAGTGCAGCGCGAAGTTCGTGTATAGCCCGCAATGGGGAACCCATACTGACCCCGCAGCCCTACTTCCTACTTGTTTCAGCGAGAACTGTTAGACAGGTGTGGGAGGCGGAGAACTGCCTCGACTTCGCGGCAACCTACCTACCTACCTACCTACCTTCGGAGAACCTGCCTCGACCCGCCGCCTTTGCCTCGTTCCGCCGCCACCAAGTGATCATGTACTTTGTGCCAGTACACGCGAACCCTAAAAACCTGCACAGGGTTTAAAGCTAGTAAATTGTCCCATTTTCAGTGAGTCATAAGTGAAGTATAGTGGCCTCTACCGTTTACGCTATAATCTTGTCCCATTCCCGTAAGCAGGTGCAACATGAAGCGAAAATGCGTTATTTTGACCGTATTTTTGAAAATTTTCCTGGAGGGTGGGGGGGGGGGGGGGGGGTCCTCCCCTATGTTTCACCCCCTGCCTTCGGCCGGAGGGGAAACCCCACCGGTAGGCGGGGTTTCCTACATAACATACAACCCCGCGGCCAGCCAGGATATTCCGTAGTACTGGCGTTGCAGACGTCGTCGATGTCCAGGTATGCACTCGGGGCCCGCCAGCACCTGAGTGTCCGCCGCCTCACAGCCTCCGCCCTGTCGCCTGCTCTCGCGCAATTGCCCCACACCGCTCACTGTCGCGAGACGTCCGTCCGGCTGCCTGCTTTTACATGTCCCACGCCGAGCTGCGCCCCTCCCGCCGTTCCCGCGCCGCGTTGCCGCCGCGTGTCCCGGAGATCGGACACCGGTTTTCTCGGAATGTTCAGGTAGTTAAATAATTACGAATACCCGCCTTTTATCTGCTGCCGCGGCGCACAGCACTCGGGGTAGCACACGCGGGGAGATGGCAGTAAGCGAGCACTGGACAGGGCACGCTTGCTGCTCGTTATGCAGGCGAGAGCGGCGGGGATATTGATTTCTGCCATAAATAACGGCAGGTGCTGCAAACATTACTAGAGGCGGTTCTTACAGGAGACCGCAGCGAAAAATGAAATCGTTAATCTGGAAGCAAGTGAGTACTCGCGCGGTATGCTTACAAGTAGGTAGAATATTAGCGGGAATGGCCGCGGCATCACTTTCTCGGAATGTGCACCGGTACCAGTCGTGGAAATTTTCGGAATACCCGCCTGCTGCAATATCTGCTGTCGCGGCGCACAGCACTCGGGGCAGCACACTCCGGGAGACGGCAGCAGACGAGTACTGGACAAGGCACGCTTGCTGCTCGTTCTGCAGGCGAGAACGGCGGGGATATATAACGGTAGATGCCAAGTGTTTTGGCAAGCCGCTCGTGGTATTCCTCGCCCGGAATCAAAGACGTCGCATATTGTCAAAACAGGAGCATATCGAGACGTATCGTTCATCCCGGCAGTAGCTGCGAAAATGACTTTCGATACTGCAACAGCGGCCGCGGGTCAGGCAATGGGCACCGTGCCGCAGTCAATCCCAGCCGAGAAACCCGTACACGCTGTGAGCAAACAAGAAAATACACAGCAGATACTGCACCCCCGGTTTGACGACAGAGATGGCGAAACCGTCGGCGGCAAGCATCACGAAGTAGCGTCGAGTGTGGAAAAGCGGAGCGAGGTCACACAGATGTACGAGGTTGCTTCGTACATAAAGCAGCACCCATCCGGATCGAAACCTTCCGTGACACCTCTGCTGACCAAACTGGAGGAAGCCATCGAAGCTGCCCGCACTACAGACTTCAACGAGAGAGAGAGGAAAGAAATGGACATGACATGGGACAAGTTCGTCGTCCTCCCCGATGTGCAGCGCATGCTCCGCGATGCAGGGGACCGATTTCAAGGGCTTATCCTGCCTGGGGGGGCGACAGTCTTTTACCCATAGAAGCTGCAAACTCCAAGCTGAATGGACGGACCGTCAGAGTAGTGTAGTGGAGAATGCCAAAAGCGCCATGGATATAGTGGTAAATATGAAGCCACTTCATGATGAATGATCAGTACATGCTGGATTTTAAATACTGACAGCAAGTTGTCATGCTCTGTACAGCAGCAAGTCTATCAATAATTCTCTGTGATGTGTAGACAACTGTAAGTAACTGCAACCTGCATCAACATAGAATTGTAACTTTTTTGCACTATTACATGGTAGAGTGGATATGATGGCCTGAAACTGTCATATTGGAAGTCAGCATGGTGTATTTGGCTCCTAGTTTAGAACATTGTGGAACATAATTTCAAATGCTAACTACAGCCAATTTCTCATCATCAGTTAACCTGTTGTCCTGCGATAGCTCACAGTATACACATACACACATGTTACGGATACACGCTGCCACACACCACCCCAGCCCGTAGCGCCCCTTTCCCGCCATTGCGAAACATACCGAGCCTTGAGAATAGGGTTGGGGTTATGGGGCTGCAAGTGCGTGCTAGCATGGTGGTGGTGCTTGGAGTTCAGTGCATTGCTCAGCAAGCAACAGGCTGATGCGTTCCGTTCCGGAGCTGCTCTGCAGTAGCGCTTGCAACATTCATGCGGTGGCATATGACGATCAAGTGTCCGTGACGTTTTGGGCTTGCCAACCTCATGTTGAAGGTGTTGAGACTGAACAATGAGGTGTCCGATGTGCCACAGCGTGCGCTGTCCCTTACCATTCCCAGCCCCGCCCCTGCCTCCAGCCACGCAGATATGCTCGTGTATACAAATGCACGCGTGCTTTGAATATATTAATGAGGTAATCACACAGTGAGGCTCCAGCAGCAGTGATGCCGGCTGTTAAACAGCAAATGCCGGAGGGCTGGGGGCGCCGCTAGCTGCTGGTGGGCAGATGGAGGAGCTGCGCGGGTGGCTTGGTGAATGGGCGAGGTGGTGCAGCGCCTGCTCAGGTTCCCTAAAACATCAAGCATAGTCCAGATAAAGTCTGGTTTGTAATATCAAAACTTTGCTCTGACTCTGCTTGCTTGGGCTCTATCATTGCGATGGGTGGATGGGTGGCTGTGAAAACGGACCAGTGGACATGTGCATCGCTGCGAGCATGTGCTGTGGCGTGGGGCTGGGGACTGGTGCAGTGGTGGTTGCCGGGGAAAACATGATGTTGCGGGTGCTGATGACGTACGCGGAGCAACGCCTGTCGGAAAAGACGCCCCTTACAACAGCATCATGAATAAGCAAGCTCATGTATTTGATTCCCTGCAACGGCTGCTGCGCAGACCCACTGTGTGCCAGCCAGCCGCAATATCATTTGCATAGCCTAGCGCCCAGAGGTTCTGCGCGGCATATGTGTGCTGCAGGGTTGCTGACTAGTGAGGGTGCGCAGCCAACTAGCCATTGATGTAACATTGAGTGCCGGTTGGAAGTTTTGAAATTCACTATGAAATAAACTATTACCTGCAAAAGTACTGATAATCACTGGTGAAGCGCAATGAAAGCACGACGGGTACATGCCCCCCTCCCCCCCCCCCCCCCCTCTCCTGCGCCCACTATCCCCAGGCTTGTACTTCTCCATTGCTCGTGCCCTATGCTTGGCCTCCATAATTGTGCTGGACAGGATCCTGCTCCGGCTGAAGCTGATGCAAGGTGGCCATTCTCCGTTTCCAGCACCTTCATGACTTTCAGTACATTTGCTTTGTCAGCAGGTTCGTACTTCCTTTGGACCTTTCACAGCCTCGTGCAATTGCATTGTTTCAGCACAAAAGGCATCATCACATTATTCACTGCATTCTATATACATGTACAGATAAAGCGACACATGATAGTGTCCTGTGTCAAGCCGTGTCGTGCAATTATCTTCTGGCAGCAACACCATGAATGATATTGTAGTGTCTTCATGGCCTAATGCCGATATGCATTGATGTGATCTTCTATCTGTGATGTGATGTGTCTATATGACTGATATGGTTTATATTTCTGATTAGTCGCACACCCCCTTATACCTCTGCACAGTGCACATACCATGACAAACATCATAGCATGCCCTTGCCCTCCCAAAAGCGACATTCTGCAGTTAGAATGATGCATGTATAGAGAAGGACCTAATAGTGTCAGTCGAAGTATCATGTGGCATATGCTGCGCTATGTGCTGTCTCGTGATGATATGCTGTGAGAATATGCTGCGCTCGCACGCTGATAGTACACACACACACACACACACACACACACACACACATATAATATATATACATATGTATATATGTATATACAGATGTACCTATAGATACCCCTCCCCATAAGTCCTAGGCCCCTTGCTCGGCGAATCCGAGCTTACGAATACTTAGTAGGGCAGCTGAATCTAGGGTTTATGACCTGACATCCTGGAATGTTGCACATTTATGCTCAGCCTTTATCACTATAGGGTGTAAGCAAGCCCTTCGGCCCTAACAAGTGTCCTGCACGAGTAGCGCCACTTTCGCCACACTGAGCGTTTCCAGTACCCCCACAACAACGGGGTTGCTGCGCCGCACGTCCTGCCGCGCATGCATAGACAATTGCATGGTGGGATGGCCATGTGTGGGCGAGGAAACATGTCAGCTAAGAGGCTAGGAGATTTTTGGGTGGGGTGGGGCTATAGTGGCTTGCGCCCGTGGACGATGTGGCGTGATACCATCGCCACTGCAGTGCTGCCTTGTGTGTGACAATTATACGAATACGATATACCACAACTTAGTACATGTACTATGTGTACGAGTACTAGTACACTGTGTACCCGAGACTGCGATGAGTATATGTACAATATAATGCTGCCATGTGGTAAGCGTTTTTATAATGAACTGATATTTGTATTGTCAAAACGCTGAAGCCTTTCGTCTTTGCACCACCACTGCACACCACCTTTGCTTGTTATCTGAGTAGTCTCTATGAACGGCTGATACTGTCGCATGTGATGCAGCTCTCAAACTCGCGGCATCGCTCGGTGCGTTGCGAGGAAACGTCGGACAATTTTTATATAAATACCGCTATAATCTACGCGAGCAGGGCTATAATTTCTCTAGCTCCGCCATGGTCGTCTGAGCATATCATTTAGGCACGTTTCGATGTTTTAGAAATAATAGGTCGAAATTTTACGTATGTTCCTGCGCGTGGTCGACACATTGGCGTGAAACTTTACGCCTTTGGATCTCGAAACCTGATACACGGTGGCGCGGGACAGTGTGTTGCGTGTACCCTTGCACGGACCAATCATACTTGGTACAAGCCCTTGAGCGACGCCCGCGGCCGCCATGCCAGAACACCCCTTTCCCAACATTATTTTCACCGGCATCAAGGTGCACGCCTTTGCCGTCCTACTGGGCTCACCATGACGCGCTATGAGCATGCAGCCATGCACTACTAAGAAAAAACTTTGCACG